>BQNB010003919.1:19541-101209 GCA_026074375.1 Tanacetum coccineum | reverse complement strand
CAAGTGATACAAAAGGTAAGTTTTTGATTCTTTGGTTCGGGAACTTATTATGATAATGCTTCAGTTGAAAGCATTATATTGATGATGGTTTTTATTGATAATTAAGGAAAATGTTTTTATATTTTTGATTTTTTTGATTTTTTTGATTTTTTTGATTATTATTTTTTATCTTATACTAATACTAATAAAAGAAAATGAAAAATATTTTTGTGTTTTATATTTTTATAAATAAAAGAAAATATTCACAAACGGGAATTTTAACTTCACGAGGGAAGGGTCTTCAAACACTAATCGTCAAACAAACACGAAAATCGTTTCACAGCCTCCCCGGCAGCGACGCCAAAAATTGATTGGTGTTAAACTAAACCTTTTATATATATAATAAAAATATATATAATAAGTATAATCTAAAAATAATCAATGAAACCGAGAAGTAGTATAGAATATTCCCGGGTCGTTTATCCCCAACGAGGCTGTGCTTGAGAATCGATACAGTCAGAAAATTGGAGTTTGAATGAGATTAATGATTTGGGAGTTTAGAAAGCTAAATAAATCAATAATAAGCAAAAACGATTGAGAAAAACCTAAAAATTATGAAATTAAACTGAAAAACGAGAGCAGGAATCCCGAACAAGGGGTCAAAAACCTAAAATCTTAAAATTTAACCCTACAAAGAAATTTTTACTTATAATCTACTCTAGATGACTAATAATGAAGAATGAAAAAGACTAGACCGAAAATGGAGTTAAGACGCGCTTTAAAATGAAAAAACAAAAACGGAGCTAAATCTCGTTCTTTAAAAAGTACGATTTTGCAAAAACAACCCTACAAAAGAAATTTTATTTTTCCTAGATACTACATGACAAAAGAAAATTTTTGAAAAAAAAATTATATTTTTTTGATAATTTTTCTGTTTTTTATGAATTAATTAAACTTTTAAAGAAAAAAAATTATAAAAAATACCAAACTATTTTTTTAAAAATCTAAAAAAATTACAGAAAATACTTAATGTTAAAACAAATCTAAGAAAAATGAAAAACTAGAAATTAAGCTTATAAATAAGCTCAGAATAAGCCCAAACGAGCTTAAAGCTTAATAGGCTAAAAGATGACTTATAATAAATGTTGCAAGATAGGAATGAAAAAGACCCAAGGGTAAGGTGTTAAGTCTGTGTGCTTGTGAACGGGAGGTGAAGGGTTCGAGACCCACTCACACTCATTTTATAATTGCTACAGTAACCCTTTTTTTCAAATTTTATTTTACAAACTAAATAAGCACACTACACTCATCATTTTTCATAACTACAACTAATTGTCAAAGCTTATCAATAAGCCAGAAAAAGCCTTTTAATTCTGACAGAATGCTTAAGGCTTAAAACATCAGGACTTTTTGTTTTTGGGATTAAGCACACAATAAGCAAAGGAAATGAACAATAAGCAAACACAGGCAACAAGCACACTTAATAAGTAAGCAAGAACAAAAGACAATAACTAAAGAGCACAAAATAAGTCAGAAAAAGAAAATAAGCTATTGTCTATACTTAACTAAAAAAAAGTCAAATGGCCTATTTTGTGCTTAAAAATAAGCACTCAAAAGGTCGGGTTAAGGTCTGAAACTAATGAGCTTATTAAATGAGCTTATTGGCTTTCTAGAAAAGCCAAAAGCTCAAGATATGGTTAACAAATAAGCTAGAAAAGTGGGCTTAAAGGTAAGCCCTTAGCACCAGGGCAGATTTGTAAATGAATTTTGTGAAAAAGTAAGCTTAAAAATAAGCACCCTAATTAGCTCAAATCCAAAAAGCAATGAGAAACAGATTGAAAGTAGGTCAAACTGAACTTGTGCACAAAGATTCAAGGTCTAAAAACAGATTAAGCCATCTGATAATTGCACTTGAGAATGGGCATTTTTGACTTTTTGAAAATCACACAAACCATGTTGACAGATTTAAAGGAAATGCAAGACAAATCAAACAGACCTAACCACTAGTTTTTAACCACTTAAATGACACACTTCTAAGCCTTAACTCAGATTAACAAGAGCTTAATCATATAAGCTCATGAAAACTTTTTAAAACTTAACAGATTTAAGGAAGCAAATTGAAAACTTGAAAAACACTTTTTAAACTTAAACATTTTAGGAAACAGACTCAAAAGAGCTTAATGACTTAAGCCAAAGTTGGCAAAGTGACACCAACCCAATAGACACAATTTTTGACCCATTTTAGACTCTATCCCAAACACTCCTTTAGGTTTTCAAAAACCAATTTTAAAGCTATTAAGGTCTGAATTAAGCAAAGATTTTTTAAAGACAATTATCAAGCATGTAATATTAAGCAGTAAAAAGTAAAAAGCAAAAGGAAATAAGCACTTTAATAAGCTAATAAGCAAAAGTCAAAAATAAGCAATTTAAGGCAGATTAACACTAAACTTTAAATTACAAGCATGAAACCAATAATAAGCATAAATAGCACATAAATAAGCAACTAGAGTAATAATAAGCTAAAATTAAGCACTGCTACAGTAGTAAGCTAAAAATTTAAAGAGAAATGTACCTTGACTCCTTGCTCAAAACAGGAGTATATGAAACCTAAATAAGCTCTAATCCTACCCAAGCTTATAAATAAGCTATACTAAGAACCCAATGAGCCATCCATGTCTGCTCATTCATCCAATAAGCTCAAATTCAGCACTCTTTTTTTTTCTCTTTTTGGTTTTTCTTGACAGATTATGTTTAAGGTTTTTTTTTAAGTTAAAACAGGTTGTTTAAGAGAATTAACAAGAGCTTAATTGAGCTTAAATTGACTTAAAACTTAGAACATAGATTAAAAAGAAAGCTGAATTTCATTGAACCTTTAATAAACATTACAAGTACATAAAAGAAAATTACACTAGGTTAAATTACTTAAACTGAAACTAAACTTCAAAAACTACTCCACACCCGGCCTCAAGGGCTTACAAAGACTTATATAGAAAACGAGCTAGGGTTTCACTTCTTGGTCTTTTGTCTTTATCCTTGTGTGCTTGTTTTCTGAGAGAAGTCCCATATGTGTTTCTTGTGTGTGTGCAAACACAAGCCCAATTATAGCCCTTGGTTTTGAGTGTTGCCCAATCAAAGTCATCTCAACCATTGATCGAATTTGAAACTCAGGATTGCCAGCGTGGACCTTTAGCATGTGGGGGGTGGGGTTTATGTTAGTGACGGGTTTGGAAGGTTGTGGTGAGGTCAACGAAGCTTGAAAGGGACGGGTTTGGGGTGTTATGTGTTTGGCGGGAAAACTTGAGAAGATGTACAGTATTTTGTGTTTCAGGGGTGAGGTTTGAGGTTTTGTCACAAATGGCCCCTCAAGTGTTATATGTATCTTTCACATTTCGTCCTTGTGTTTAATGAAAGTTTGGAAATTGGCAGAAACACCCCCCAAATGTTATAAGTATTCTTGCAAATTAAGTCCTTTGGATGTACAACTTTCTGCCTTTGGCAGATTGGGTCCTTGTGGTTTATACTTTGGTGTATTGGCATCTCAAGTCCCTGGACTTCATTTAGGGCTTATAAAAAGGTAAATGGGCTTGGATTTGGGCCTATTTTTGACATGGGCTTCAAAGTCTTCATGATTGATGCAAATGGGCTTTTGTTTGTAATTTGGGCCCATTTGGTCTTCAAGTGGTATACTAATGGGCTTTCCCGGCCCATTAGATGGGTTCGGGTTTGACCCATTAAGTATTCTTCGGTGTCGGCTCCGGTTTTGACTGTTGACTTTTTCCGGGTTGACTTTGACTTTGACTTTTGTTGACTTGGGCTTTGATTTGGCTTTGACTTTTCCACGCTTTTCCATTCCGTGCCCGGTTTTGTCGTTTTTGGCTTGTTTTTCGTCCTTTTGTCGGATATCCGTTTCCTGCACAAAATAAGTGAAAACATACAAATACAATGTATTTTTGGTACGTTTTTGGTCATTTAAGTCCGGTTTTAATGGATAAAGGTATGTGTAATTAAACGCATACCAGCAATGCTTAGTTACTTCCAATCATGGCTCGTAATCCTTCAGAGGACTATGAAACAATTACCCAACAAATCACCCCCATTTTCGGTCTCTGAGGATGTGTTCGCCATACCGGCGAGTCCTATGAGCAACATTATTGAAAAAACCACTTCAACATTTCTTTTGCTACAGCCTTTGTTACATATCGAAACATTTTCATCCGTATGAATCGTTATTACGTTCAAACATTACCATCTTCAATGGCATCTCTAATCCAATGATACCGGATATCAATCTGTTTGTTCTTTTATGGAAACATCGAATCTTAGCAAGTGTGAATAGTACTTTGATTATCACAAAGAACCGCATAACGTTGTTGCTTGAAAACCAGTTCATTGCAAAAAAACCTTTTTTAACCGCAATAGTTCTTTGTCTCGTTCCGTTGCTGCCACACACTCAGCCTCTGTTGTAGACAAAGCCACACACTTTTGCTAATTTCGATTACCATGAAACAGTCTCCCCCCCCCCATGCAAAGGTCATCTAATATCCAGAAAGTGGACTTCATGTTGTCCTTTATTTCTAGCCAAATTGAGTCTGTGTAACCAACAAACATGGTGCTTTCCATTTCCAAATGTGATACCCAATTTGGAAGTACCTCGCTATATCAAAATATCCATTAACAGCTCCCAAGGCTTTTACCAGGATTGTCAGGAAGCCGACTGACAAAACCACATACGGCATGGTGCTAAATCCGGGCCTTGTAACACCATAGCATACATTAAGCTACCAACCGCTGAGGCATATGGAATCTATCCATCTTTTCAATATTCTTCTATAGAAAAAGGGACAATCCCTTATAAGTAAGATTAAAGTGGTGTTAGAGGAGAAACTAACCACTTTAGCTCTATATCCATTGTTGAACCTACGCAACACCTTCTCATTGTATTGATCTTGTGATATAGCAATTCTTGGCACCTTATCGTGGAAAATCCGAATGCCAATGATTTGTTGTGCTGGCCCCAAGTCTTTCATAGCAAAGGATTTGCTCAATTCTTGCTTCAATGGCAAATTCTTCAATGTTCTTGGCAACAATCAGCATATCATCAACATATAGCAATTTAAGATGATGAAGTCATCATCACCAAACCTCTGGAAAGAAAACACAATGATCAGAAAAAGTCTTCTTTCGGAAGCTTTGCTTCCCTATACCGACACAAATTCTTGTGGTCCCATTGTTCTCGGTGCTTGCTTCAAACCCATACAAACTTTCTGAAGTAGTACACACGTAGTCTTCTTCCCTTAACTGAAACCCTTCAGTTGTTCCATATAGATTTCTTTATCCAGATCACCATGAAAGGAAAAGCTGTTCTTGACATCCATTGGCTCCTCCTCAAGATGGCTAGCCGCCCAAACCAAGAACAACTCGAATAGATCCCATCTTCACGACTGGAGAGAAAATCTCATCAAAATCAATACCTTTCTTCTGACTGAAACCTTTAACCACCAATCTGGCCTTGTACCTCAGTCTAGGAGTATACTCTTCAGTCTTCAATTTGTAAACCCATTTGTTTTTCAAAGCTCTCTTGCCCTTAGGCAACTTCGTCAACTCAAAGGTATTGTTCTCATACAAGGATTTCATCTCATCTTGCATGGCATCAAACCATTCTTTCTTGTGTTCATCTTCCATAGCTTCTGCATAACACTCGGGCTCTCCCCCATCAGTGAGTAAAACATACTCATTTGCAGAATAGCGTGTGGAAGGATGATGATCTCTAGTGGACCGCCTAAGTGGAACAAATGGTGGCATAGGCACTGGCAACTCAGGATGAACGTCTTCATCTAGGTTTGGTTGCTCTTGAGCATCAACATCATCAGCACCATGTTCTTCATCATTTTGTTCTTCATCATTCTGAATATCATCTCCAAACTGTGCATCAAAATGTTTTGGAGGAACCGGATCTAAGTCAATAGGATCATCATTATGTTGAGGAATTGTCTCCTTCTCAGTCTTCTCAACATCTTTCAAAGTTTGATCTTCGTCAAACTCTACATCTCGGCTGCGAACAAGTTTCTTTTGTACTGGGTCATACAACCTGTACCCAAGTTCATCTTGACCATACCCGAGGAACACACATGGCTTATTCTTCACATCAAGCTTTGATCTTTCATCTTTGGGAATATGCACAGATGCCTTACATCCAAAGACTCGTAAATGATGGTATGAAACATCTTTGCCGCTCCAAACCCTGTCAGGAACATCAAAACGCAAAGGAACACAAGGGGTTAAATTAATAACATGTACCGCCGTATTCAAAGCCTCACCCCAAAAAGAAGCAGGCAACCCTGCATGTGAAAGCAAACATCTGACTCTCTCAACCAAGGTTCTATTCATCCGCTCTGCCAAGCCATTCAATTGCGGTGTCTTCGGTGGAGTCTTTTGATGCTGAATTCCATGCTCTCTACAATACGCGTCAAAGGGGCCAATGTATTCACCTCCATTATCACTTCGAATACATTTAAGTTTCTTCCCTGTCTGCCTCTCAACTAAAGCATGAAACTGCTTAAACACATCCAATACTTGATCTTTAGTCTTCAAGGTGTATACCCAAACCTTCCTTGAATGATCATCGATGAAAGTGACAAAATACGAACACCCACCAAGTGTCTTAGTCTTCATGGGACCACAAACATCGGAATGTACCAGATCAAGTATGTTCTCCGTCCTAAAAGAAGGACGACTCTTAAAAGCACGTCTAGTCTGCTTTCCTGCCAAACAGTGAGAGCACTTCTTCAGGTTAATATCATGCACACCGGATAACACATTCTTCTTAGAAAGAATAGACATCCCTTTTTCACTCATGTGACCAAGTCTCTTATGCCATAACTCGGTCATATCATCATTGTCTATAGCATTGACAATGCTCTTGGAGATCTTCGGATGTGTCATGTATAACTTGGATTCCCTTTTCCCTCTTGCAACAATCAATGATCCGAGAGTCACTTTCCACAAGCCATTACCAGAACTGTTGTGGTAACCATCTTCATCAAGAAGACCTGTTGAGATAATATTGAGTCTCATATCCGGGACATGTTTCACATTATGCAAAACCAATTCCATCCCTGTGTCAAACTTCAAACAAATATCTCCAATACCAGCAATCCTAGATAGCCCAGTATTACCCATCCTAACAACACCGAAATCACCTGGTGTGTAAGATGAAAAATATTCTTTTCGTGTTGCAACATGACACGTAGCACCACTATCAAGAATCCAACTCGAATCATCATGAGCAAGGTTAACCATATCATAATCTGAACAAACAAAGAACTCATCTGTGGTGGTATTTACTTCAGTACTGTCATCACCATCATCATCTTTCTTGTGCTTGTTCTTCTGATTATTGTAGTTTTTCTTCTTGTTCTCCTTTTTCAACTGTCTGCAGAACTTCATTGTGTGTCCTTTCTTGTGGCAGTGATAACATTCAACATCAGCAAATTTTCCTTTGCTAGAACTGCTACGATGATTACCTCTGTTACTCGGGCCTCTACTTTTACTTCTCCCCTGCCTTTCTGTGACCAAGACATCTGAATGTGAAGAGGAACCTTGTGACTTTCTTCTCATCTCTTCATTCAAAATACTACCTTTAGCCAATTCCATGGTGATAACACCATCTGGTGCAGAGTTGGACAAGGATGTCCTAAAAGTTTCCCAAGTATCCGGTAAAGTACCAAGAAGCCACAAGCCTTGAATCTCATCTTCAAACTTGATACCCATACCTGCAAGCTGATTTATAATACCCTGAAACACATTTAAGTGATCGGTAACAGGGGACCCATCAGTATACTTTAATCTCATCATTTGCTTGATTAAGAACAACTTGTTGTTTCCAGTTTTTCGAGCATATAACTGTTCAAGTTTGTTCCAAAGAGTACGAGCATGCGTCTCCTCACAAATATGGTTCAAAACATTATCATCAACCCACTGCCTAATATAACCACAAACCTGTCTATGCAAAATAGTCCATTCTGCATCTGTTTTGTTCTCAGGTTTCTCAGTACTAAAAACAGGCAAGTAGTAGTCTTTCACATAAAGGAGATCTTCCATCTTCCCTTTCCAAACATGATAATTAGAACCATTCAAATTAACCATCCTACTTGTATTAGCTTCCATCGTTCAAACAGGTAAGTCCCCAACCAAGAGCCTACAGCTCTGATACCAATTTGACGGGTAAAGTGCAATGGGTCACAACGGTATAAACACAAATGCGGAAGCAAAACCTTCGTTTGACAGCACTTACCCAAACCCGTATGAACCTATGAGGAAGTAAACAAATAAGGCAAACTAAAAGCAACTCTAACCAGCCCCCAAACAATATCAAATCAACCAAATCAGCAGGTATTAAAGATAATCAAACACACACCAAGAACACCAAGCTTTTAGCGTGGAAAACCCCAAAGTGGGTAAAAACCACGGGACACCTAGTGCCGCTTAAATCCACTATCAAGCAAGAGAGGTACACAAAGTCTTCTCTAGATAACACTAGAGGCATACAACAATCATCATAATCTTGGAATCAATATCAAGATATATGGCAACAAACAAAGAACAAGAAAGGAAGAATATCACCAAACAACTTGCAATCTGCCCGGGTAAGAAACAGAACTTCCAGGCCTCAAAATCAAGATCCCAACGGTCAAAACCTTCCTTTATATGCAAGGAAGCTTCAGTCCAAAAATCGTGACGATCCGACGGTGCAAACTCCGGGGATCGACGAAACACTGCTGCTGGGTTTTGGGTGATAAGAACTCCGAAAATCTTCTTCTTTTTTTTCTTTTCTTACTCTCTTCTCTTTTGTTTTTCACACTTTATAATGAGCATAAGGATGCCCTAAATAAGGACTAAATGGACCCAAGATGGGCCCCAATGTGTTGGGCTCTTAATCCTCATGGACTAAGAAAATACCCAACACAAGTGACTCTAGGACTACCAACCATGTTAGTATTAGTGAATAAATAGGCCCAAGATAAATTAGTTGCATCATTCATAAGTAAAATTCACAACACAAAAGCCTAGTCTGAAATTAAGAAAACCTTCAATGTAAATAAAACATAATTAAACATTGCTCTCAGGCTCGAAACAAAGTTTAGTGGCGGATAATAAAGCTTCGAATGTTTTCAACCGTCACTCGAAAATCGTAATCCACCTGATTCATCTCGTCCTAAGGAAACTGGAAACGCGCAACATCGTAACCCACCCGATTTTGATATTTTATATTTGAAACGCGTAAATCCTGAAAAAGTCAACGTCTTCCACGACTCCTGCCACCTGATCTTCCTGAGCCACCTGTCCTCACACCAGGATTGCGAGCAAATTGCATCCTTAAGATGCCCGAGTCTCGGTCATGCTCATCAAACTTATAACCGTGTAGAGCATCTTTAGCAGTAGCTGCCTCGGCTGGACTCTCAAAATCAACGAAACAGAGTACAAACGGATCCCCACTGGAATGTCTGGATTCCTTGGTCACAAGTCGGACTTCCTTGTAGCCCACAAAAGGACGAAATATATGAGCCACTTCTCTGCGCGAACAATTTGAAGGCAAACCCTCAACAAATAGTGTATTGCTGGCATGAGGAGGCAAAGCAATTTCAGGCCTCCCACCTGCTAGCCCTGTATCCCGAGCTTTTGCAGCAGCTGCTGCTGCTACTGTAAGATCCATACCTGCCAGGCCCATACCCATCAGGCGAGGATCTTCTTGAAGACGGCCACCAAGTCCCGTGTTTATGGGTCTAGCAGACTCAATGCCACCAAATGGGGGAAGTTGCGCGACACGCAAGTAACGAACATAAGATGCCCCAATGGTGTCAGAGTCTTTAACCACCAGGTGGGTGTGGGTTCCTCTCTCATCGTCTCGGGTAAAATAGCCAGGCAAGTCACGACCACCAGAAACATCGTAATCGGAACGCTGTCGTTTTCCCATAACTGAAAGCTGCTGTTGCTGTTGTTGCTGCTGTTGCTGCTGATGTTGCTCGTATTTCCAGTATGAATCACCCATCCTTTCTTTTTTCTATATAAATTATTACTGAATACTTTATTTATGTCAAGTGAATAAACAAGAAGAAAAGGTTATTGTGTGTGATTATTATCAATTGTTGCTGCTGTTGCTGTTGTGTGATTATTGACCACTATTTATAGTGGTAAAACCCTAATACCCTAAAACCACAAACGGGCTTGGGCCTATTTATTCACTAATAGTTAGAAGCTGATTCGTGTTGTTCCTCTGATTATATAAAGCAATAAATTTATAACCATTAAATATATGGAATGACTTAGGATCCATATCCATGGTTTAACGGTATCTATAACAAAGGGATAATTATATAAAGCAAGAAATTTATAACCATTAAATAGCTGAGATGATTTTTGAAACTCTTATCTCATAATATTCCTAATGTAAAAATAATTGTGTGGGTTGCTAGACTTTGGCAATTATAGGTATAAGTGTTAGGTGCTACTCCAACTCCCAAGTGGAAGCTATTGGATTATGGTAGTCGGCTAGCATTTGTACATTACAAGTATGTGAGCCTATTGGGGGCACACACATTAATACATGGAAAATGCATTTAATACTTCACAAATATAAACCGAGGGACTAAATTGGACAAACCCCGAACTCCAAGGGGGACACCAAAGTGGCCGGGCCCTATGGGAGGTTCTAGATGGGTTTTGTATTCAATTAGCATTTAAGGAGGCCCATGAAGATTTTCTAGAATTATGGTTTAGGTGCCTATATAAACACCCATAACCTACCTCATAATTTGCTCATCCTAAAACCTTTCCTCCCCCATCCCTCACCAAAATCGCCTGGCCCCTCTCTAGGGTTGTTAAGGGTTTCGGTTCTACACCTCAACAGAATTCGGTTGAACCCCAATTTAGATTTCCAGGTTCTTTAATTCGGTTTAAGGATTTTGGGTTAATTAGGGTTTATTATAAACCTTAATCCAGTTTAATTGGTTCAAGATCACAAAGGTTTGTTTGATTAGGGTTTTGATCCAAGAAGGTACAATTGTTGCTTTGTTCGTGAAGTTAAGTCTAGACAACTTAACGTGTTCGGTTGACGTGATTGTGTGAGCAACCGTAGAGGTGATTGTTTTAATCACTTATTTATTTTCAAGATCGAATTGTTGAGAGGTACGCTTTCTATTTACTTTTCATGTACGTGTTAACCATATGCTATTACTAGATCCAATCCGCTGCGTACTCGTAGTTACTTGGTTACCTAGATGTTAAATCCCAACAGTGGCATCACGAGCCAACTCGTTTTAGCTTTATGGGTTACACGTTTTGTTTTAATTATACGCCTAGTCTACATGCCTATTATTAAAACATAAGCTATGATCTGCTGCGTTTTATATTTTATTCATGTTTTACTAGTAAAATATGACAATGATATGCAATTCCTTGCCATAACTGAATAAAATATGTAGATCTTGATCTTGAAAATCTATTAAAAGTTAATATAGGTTAAAAAGGAAAATTAAAATTGTTAATTAAGCTTGTATGCTTCCTTTTTTATTATTGTCTATTCCGGCTATAAGACCCACTCAATCACAATATGTGATGAATGGGGCATTATATGGTTAAGTATTGCTACATATTTTATGTTTGTAGTGTACAATCTTCAGCTCATATGGTACAGACTTTCCAAAGCAGTTAACAATATATTTGAATGGTGTTCTTGATAGTTGTGGGAGTGTAAGAATTTCATTTCCTGACAACTCATTCTCTCCATCAGTAAGCAATTCTGAGTCCTTTTATTGTTTTTTAATCCTCAGGATGTCTATTTCAATTGTGATATTAAGTATATTTTTTTCGGTTTATAATAGTCACAAAACGCCATATAGTTTAGGATATATTTTATATTGTAAGCTTGATTGCTTTACTCACATATCCACAAATACATAATACATAAGAAGGGATGATGTGCATTCCCCATATGTCGAGTCAACGCTTAATTATGTAGAAAGTATATTGGTAATAAACCGAAACAAAAAATAGTTCTTCGATCAAGTATATTGATTTCGTTGATTTGATCAATTTAATTTGTGTTGCAATTAAGCTATAGTATACGCTTGATTATGTAGAAAGTGTATTGGTTATTAAAATGTACTATGCCGGTTTGATCCAACGGGCCACAACAGTAATGCTTTACTACGAGGGTGATCAAGATTTAGATGACAAGCCTCATTCAATTTTTAAACGTAGACATGTGTAAGTAAGTGATTATGAAGTGGGCGTTGGGGCTTCAGGTTAATGTGCCAAATGGTTCCCTTGGGGCTTCAGTTTATACGGTACTTAAGACGACTTTAGGATTATGACAATATTGTGCTATAATAGTTTGTGTTTGAAAAGTTTTTAAGTTATGCTCTATATTGATAAGATGTTTTGCTATAGTATTTTCATGTGGTTAAATTTCCGTTAATTTCTTTTTTGTTAATAAACTCATATTGTACTTCAATTTGGTTGGCGGGTAATCATTTTAGGTTCGGGTGATGCTTATAAGGAATTTTTTCTTCAAATTTGGGTCTTAGTCTTGTTCTTATACACTTTTGCATCCCCTTCGTTGCCTTTTTTATATGATTAAAATTTTCTTTATTACAAGTTATGTCATATTTATCTTCTTTTCTATTTCTATTGGGTGAATATTAGTTTGACTAATGAAGAAACAACTTTGGATCCCTTCACATCCCTTCAAATATTAGTTTGCCAATATTACTTATTTATCCTTTCAAATATTAATGAAACATTGTTACGTTTTTGGTTTTTTTTGTTATTCGCGCACGTTATTCTTTTAAAAAAAATCTTTAAACTAAACCTGGGGTTACACGGGTCTTTAAGCTAATATCCTATATTCTTATAAACTTTTAATAACTTAAAATTTTAACACACAAAAATATAAACATTTACTTAAAATAATACTTGGTAAACCTGGTTCATTCGTTCTAAACATAGTAGGTACAAATATAGTATATGCGACATATACTACTTATAGAAAATATAAAATGATTTTATCCCATTTCTTGAAAATTTTCAAATTTTAGAAAACTTAAATTTTATTTAAAAGAGTTGGTAAACCCGCGCTCCGCTGCGGGACGGTTAGCAATCAACGATTATCGTAAACAAGTCATAATGTATGTCCAATACATAGATACGCAATGCATAACAAAATTCTATAGCACTTACATGAGCAAATAATGTGTCATTTTGCCATACACATAGGATAATAAAGCAAAACAGGTTTAATAAGCATTCTATTTATAACATATGCATATACAAAGAGAAGAGAAGATGTGTCCTTAAGGTGATGTTCGTCAACTCCAACAAATTGTCTCAGTTTTCTTATCTGCAAATGAACGTGCATGTGATTGCATTATCCTCTTCCAAAGCCATGATTTACCGTACATACCTGGGGAAATGCACACATAGATTTTAGACATAAAAAAAAGAGGGATGACTTTTAACTATTCCCAAAAAAATGGACAATTCAATGTTACTTTTCAGTGTAGTTGTATGTAGTTTGCCATTAAAACTGTTGAGTAAATAGTTTAATACGTGTAAAGTTTGAACTAATATATTTAACTTAAAAGGATCGGCGTAGAGGTCAGCGTATGAGGTCCCAACCTTGCGAACGCACCCAATGAATACACTAACTAAACCAACTCGCCCAGTAAACGCACCCACTGAACCGCCTAGTGATCTTTGCTTACATCAGATAGCTTAACAAATTTAACGCTTCATGATGTGTATACAACCACTCTTCATACACACATCCAAACACCCCTCTCAGGGGGGATATGCACAACAATAACATATTGTATCAACTTAACGTGCATAAATAAATATAGCGATATATGAAGTTTGGGGTTAAGGTATCATTTGAGAGACGGTGTGAGGTGTTATTTACTTGTTCCTGTCTAATTTGTCTCTAAAAAAGTGTATAAATTTTGAAGATAATAATTGTTCTTCCCATTTCAATATGAAGCCAATTAATAATTCGATCAGTTCTTTTGAGCAAGATGCATAGGCTTTGGTTCATATAGAGGCGAGACAATTTAATTGTAGTTGATTTAAGAGTATCTCACATTCTCTGTGGTACTGCTTATTTCAATATCTACCCTTCGATGCCCATGTTGTATATAATGGTGTTGCTTAGTCTTTTGTTCCCTTTCTCTTTTGACGTTAACCTACAGTCGTCATAGTGATCAATAGCATGCCACACTACACCTTCGTAAATGAACCAAGGCCGGTGGCAGTGAACCGTGCTGCTACATGGACCGTCACAGACATGATGCTGGAATTAAAAAAAAAAGATTAGAACCGTTAAAAAGGCCTAGGCGACACCTAAAATAGATCTTGCTAAGAAACTTATTTCCATGGCTACCTTAACATTTCGAAAACATTTTATTGTTGTATATCGTGGACCCCAAATTCCTTAGACAGTTATATAAAGTACTATGTTTGATCATGAAGGATGCCAACACGTAAACACAGACTCTGGAACTTGTTAATGCAATCTAGTAAGATTAAGGGGTGTTTGGATGTACCTTGATAATATACCAAATGGTTGTAAAACGATCCACATTAAAAATATCCGTGGAGCTGCGGGAGCACAAAAACCCACTTTTTAGTATCCATTTCAAACATATCAGTAAAGATATACATATGTGGATAGATATGGTTTTTTATATATTTATTACTTTCTAGAAATAGAAGTTATGGGGAAGATGAGAAAGATCCAAAGACCAGTCAAGACTTTCTTGTTCTTTTGGCGGAGGATCTGTAGCAGACAGCCTGTCATGAATTTTCAACTTCTTTAGTGCAAGATCTGCGGCAGACGGGCTGTCATAAGTTTCCTGTTCTTTGGGTGCAGTCTCTGCAGCCGACAGCCCGTCATGAGTTGACGTTCCTTTTGGTGCAGGGTTTGTAGCAGATATCAGATCATGAGTTTCCTGTTCTTTTGGTGCAGGATCTCCAGCAGACATTGACCCATTACTTTCCTATTCTCTATGTGCAAGATCTGCATCAGACATGGAGTCATGAGTTTGCACTTTTTGGGTGGGGGATCGGCAGAAGTATTCTCGACATCCAAATTGCTCTTCCCTCCATGAAAATAATCAAGACCTGAATCTTTAAATTCAATGAAAACTTCTTCCTTGTTTCCATGAAGGTTGCCATCACGCAACTCCTGGCAACATTGAAGGCAAAGGTCGTAATGACAGGAAGGACAGCTTCTATGCACGTCAAAAATTGAGGTTTTACAGTAGTCACTGCATACATGAGGTGACAAAATTAGAAAAATCCTGTCCAAAAACAAAAATCCTTAAACACTGAATGATAGGATGCAAGATAAAACTGACCATTTTACCCATAATTACGTGAGTCGAGAAACTTTGATGAACATATCAAAATAACTGAATCATATTTTGAAGATGTTGTTGGACTATAAAAAGTAACTAATGGAACAATCTGCCTTTAAATTTCAATCCACTAATGAAAACTATAAAAAAAATAAGTAATTGAAACAATCAATTTTTCAAGTGAGCGAATGATCCCATGGGCTATCAACTTATTATTTATAAGTCCCATGTAAAAACAGGTTATAGCTGAGCGAATAAGTCTTTTGGTCCATTAATTCCGTAAAGACATTAGTAAACAACACCATATACAACGGCTGGCTTAATTCTGTCTCCACTTGCATTTCTGATAAACTACATAATGTTCAAAAATATAAACAATCACTTTTTGAACAAATGTCATAAACTATAATAGAAAAAAAATGATGGAAAGTACCTTGAATTTCGGCCTCTATCTAATCTGTTTAATATGCTCTTCACTGAGACGCTTCAAGAAAGGAAGAAGGGCGCGCAAGATATAGATAGAATACTGAATTTTCCGATCAGCATTAGGTGCAAAATTCATCGCGTTTTTCATGTACAAAGCCGCCACCAACAAATTGTTAAAAAAGAAAAGGTAATGAAGAATTAGATATAACGCGAAAGAGGCCTTCATACTCGTAACAACATAAGCCACAACAGGTCCTCTTTTGCTTGTATTCTCTGTTAGACATCAAGAAGAAATAGAGTAGCCGCAAATTCTTAAATAAATTAGCAAAACGAATTGGTTTAGGGTTATTATCATACTTTAATGCTTTGACATGTGTAACTATTAAAAAATATGCAGTAATATGTGATACAATAGTTTTGGAGGTCACATGATTAAGCATTAAAAATACATTTTGGGAAATGTTTAACGTGTTCAATCTGTTTGAACCACTCGAGGTAAAACACGACCTATATCAGATCCGACTCATAGGATAAAAAATCAACGATTTACGCAAGTGGATAAATACCTATGGTCAAAAACCAAGATTATCACCTTTTATAATCTGACTATCTTAAGCAAAAATATTTAAAACTTTAATCATCCTAATATAACCTTATCCATACTATAATCCATCATTCAAGATTACGATGATTTTGCAAGTCACCGTCGGCTCAAGAATTCAATCTTTCTTCATTACGCTGATATTCCAAACTCATTTCTTTTAACAACCTTGATTTTACATTTTGTTCTTATACTTATATACATGATAAATGATAACAATCATTTTACAGATTCAACAATTCTAGCTAATTTGCTTCAGTAGGCGAAATCCCTCTATTTTGAAGAAACACTGGCCTTGTGGAGTTGGTAAAGGTTTAGAGGTTGATTAATACAACGTAATTCCAAACACTCCTTAAAAGTCTGCCCACACAAAAAAAAAAATTTTTTTTTGGTTATACATGAGTAATAAAATGAGCTGAGTAGATTTGTGTGTTATACTGAGCTTTTTCCTGGAAGGTAGATGCGGCTGTTGTGGTTAGCTGTGAAGGTAGCTACAGTTGCTGCCACACCAACGACAAAGAGCGTTGCATGAAGTTGGGCATTGTGGGCTCTGGTCTCTTGTTTTTTTCTTCTTTCTTTTAACCACCTTCCACTGTGTTGCAGCTGGGTGTTTGCTTCTATTGCACCA
This sequence comes from Tanacetum coccineum, assembly GCA_026074375.1. NCBI lineage: Eukaryota > Viridiplantae > Streptophyta > Magnoliopsida > Asterales > Asteraceae > Tanacetum > Tanacetum coccineum. The sequence goes on along the minus strand of BQNB010003919.1, from coordinate 84,165 downwards.
TAACCGACCAGAGCCAATGGTGAATAATGGTTGCAGTGTGTTGTCTCTCGAAGATATGGCAATACCAATGCAAAACCATAACATCAGTATGCATACAAATTTGTTTGTTTCACCAAGAAAGTCAATAATTGAAACAAAATATTGCACCTCTCATATATGAGCAAAGAACAATGGGTTTTCAAGATTTGATCCATCCAATGTCCTGACGACGCAGCAGTAGCGGCTGCAAGTGCAACTCCAAAATCAGCAACCCCAAGTTCAAAATCAGCCGACATCGAATGAAGCACATAATTGTGGGTTATCCACCGGCCTGTTACAAACAAAGGGAGAGATCAGAACGAACAATGTCAAACAATTTTTTCCTGAAGCAGCGTGTGAGGTCATAGAAACAGAAATGAATTCACATGTTTTCTTTGAGGCATACCCTAATATTTGGATTGTAATAAGTATATACGTATTTTGGAACATTATTAATGCTTATCATATTCCATAATGCAAGGGAATTGTACTCGGTTGTGTGTATACCTTGTTTGATCATTGTTAATCATTAAATAAGAATGTCAACATTGCCTAAATCTTTCAAAGTTGATACTTATTACTAAAACTTTTTATGAGGTCACATATTCACTAACATAAGTACAACACGCAACGTATCCTCATAATCTCTTAACAATATGATCTATAAAAAGACGTATTACTTTGTCAAAAGGGTCATTAACTTCTAGACGTTTTATTTAGGCGACCCTTTTCAAAATTAAACCCCCTGTTAATCTCTAACCTCGTTGACATTCATGTTTCTTGTTTCTTAGGGCCGTAACATTCGCGAACAAATTGTGGCACATTCAACCACCACCAAAACACTAATTTTTGTTAACACCTACATCAAATAATTATGACCATAACCAATAAACTTGATGTAGATAAACTAATTTTTAAAATCTAATTAAATCTTACCGTCAATTGTAATATCAAATTGCTCTTGTTCTTTACTGTAAACAAAGCCCCATTAACCTCAATGTTGATTTCCTGCAAAAAAAATAAGCAATTGTATCAATAATCAAAAACCCAAAACATGAATATTAAAAAAAAATCAAAATACTAAATCTGTAATCACAATAAAGTAGTAAAAATTAAAAAGAAATACAACATCAACCTAATCGCCGGTTCACCGAAAAACCAAATACATGAGGGCGGTGGTATTGTGTGTGAGTGTTTTGTGTGGGTATTATTCTGATAATAGCTTTTGGAATGGACACGTATGCCCCATGTGGAAGCAGATAAAGAAACTGGAGATATCACAGATTGAGAGAGGGGCGGGTTTTATTACAATCAATCCGGTTTTATAATAAAATATTTAATTGGAGCAATTTAACCCGCCTTTTAACTCAGAAGAATTTTTTAATAATATATTTAATACTAAAATATTCCAAAGCTTCCCGGTAATTAATATTAAAAATAGAACGGGTCGGGCGGGTTTTTTTTGCATTAACTGCAGCCTCGATTGAATAATCTTGGCGATTAATAATAAGATATAATAAACACACTAAATTATAAACTTTGACTTAGACAATACATTAATGTTAGAGTTAACTTGAGATACGTAGTCTCTACGTGAATTGCATTAATACACGCTTCGTCCTTTATGCTTTACTTCTATGTTCACTTTCTAGCCTTGAAAAATTCATACCTTTTGAGTATGAATTTAGTTTATGCTTATGAATAAATGTCTTTATTTTATAATGGGTGATTTACGTTATACGAATCATATATGATTCGTTATACGAATCATATATGATTTTCGCAATTCGTGACTGAAAAAAAAAAATCAAAAAAAAATTCCTCGAAAGTATATCGTGTCACCCGTCTACTGAAAGATAAAAAAATACTCGTCGCGATGGTGTATTTTTTGTCGGGTGACGATTTACCGTTTGTAAGATATTTTATTTTTTAAAAAGAGGTGGAAAGTGGGTTTTTTTACTTTTGATGAAAAAATAGATGGTTGAGATTGATTCATTGGATCTATGACAAATAATGGGTTTATGTTGATCTTAACTCTCAAAAGTATGGCATATATGAAAAAAGATTTGCAAATGCTTGACTATTCCTTCAAGCAATATAAAGGTGACACATGTACTAATACCTTGATGTATGCACTTGTTTTCTACCCCCACTAAAATCCACCATTGTAATTTTGTTCTTAGAACTAGAGTTCCAATACGAAGGGTCATAAAATATTAATGTACTTTTAAAACAAAAAAAGTCTCCTAAAAGTACATTAAGTAGGTCTCTTAAAACATGTCTCAAAAGTAACTTACACAAAAAAGTGAAAAGTTTTTAGGCGACTTGAGGACCAGGCGACTGGTCTATTTTAAAAAGTTTATTTTTTGAGGTCTAGAAAAGGTAAACACTTTAAGCGACCGGTTTATTTTAGGAATTTTTCCTTCTTCAATTTTGTTTAGAGTGTGGGGCTAGCATAAATGTCAACCACTAGTTTTCTTTTTTATTCATTTCATTAAATTAAAATTTTTAAAAATAAATAATATTTTACCTATTATATATTTTAAACTTATATTAAATTCATATTTTAACATATAACATATTTTTATATATTATTCTCTCTCTCCTACATTAAACTCAAATTCAAATCCTAAACCAATTTCAAATACAAATTCTAATCATAAACCTATCTACGAACCAAACGGGCCCTTACGTTAGTTTTAATGAAAGCAATAGTTGAAGAAGGTGAATCAAGTGAGGATGATTGGAACCATTATTCACAATTGACCAATTTGAAAGATCAAGAACATGAACCTCTAATTAATATCGGTGACAACTTTAACTATAATCCTTATCTTGGTGTTAATCGTATATTTGGGAGGAATGGTCGAGCAAGAAACATCAGTGATATTCAAGATGAGAGGGAGCCAAAAGATCATGATGGCATCAGTGATCTACAATGTAATTCAGTTCCCCACCAAGAACCGCTGACGTGCAAAATTGAAAAGTTCAAGGTAATCAAGTACTCTTTTGGACCAGCACAGAAGTTTATTTCTATTAGAGAATGTGGATACCAAGATTGCATAAGAACCGAAGAAAATGCATGCAACGCATACCAAGACAACTTTCTCATGATGGACGAAGGATGATTCGTGACAAGGGCAGAATGATGATCTGAAGAAAGTATAACTCAAAGACTTTGTTGTAAACAAAAGTTTTTGCCGGGAGACATCCCAGAATGTTATTTTCAATTTTTATCGAGTCTGTCTTCCCAGACTCTTGATACGGCGTATCCAACCTCAATGAATATGGCGTATTCATAGTCTGGACGTTATCCAATCCTTTACTTTTATGCATTTAAACATTATTGTCAAATTTGTCTATGCGGCGTATTCATGAATATGATACGACGTATTTGGCAATCTGACTCGTACCCTTAGATATTTTTTTACAGGTTTCAATACGGCGTATCCTGATTTTGGGATACGGCGTATCGACTTCCTGTACAGTTTTTCGTTTTTGTTTTATTTTCTAACCAATGAATACCGGAGATAGAATTGCATTGGATTTTCTTATATCTTATACAGGACCTTACTAAACAAAAATAACGACTTTGGTGGAGTATTTATATTCTAGAATTATGTGTGTTGTAGTCATGCGGGTATACATACGCTTTTGCAACACACAATCTTGCTCATAAACACAACATGGTGGATCATACAAAGCAAATCTCAGGGAAGTTTCTCGTTCGAATTCTTTTAATTTTTTGTTTTTAATGCTATATTTATACAACGAGGTCGTTGTATATCTCAAGTGGGGGAGAAGAATTAGAACGTTTACTTGTCCTATTTTTCAAAATAATATGCCTAATTTATGTCTAATTTTTAATTTTATTTTTAGCATACTTTTGTGAAATTATTAGTTACATAACCCTTAATTCCATTTTGTGAGGATTTAGCCTTTTCGTTTCTAATGTGTTTCAAAAGCTTTAAATTTATAATTACTGAAAATAACAATTTTATTATAGGGAAACACACGGGTAAAAGTATTGTTGGAGTATGCTCGTGTCATAATAACTAATTATATGGCTAGACATATGTGAGCCTATGGGGTCACACACATATACACTGAGGTACCATTTATATATCGTGTTTATTGTATTTACGGTATATAAATAATCCACGTAACATGGGATAACTATTAGGCTTCTAATAATTAAGTATTGTACTTAGTTAATTGGACTTGGAAAACAAAAGAGGAGGCCCATACAAGCCCTATAGGGGCCGGCCATTCATGCATGTATGGAAAGAGATAAGATTATTTGACCAATCAACATTAATATGATTATCTCATAGAGTTGAGTTATTTTAGAAACTACTTTTCTCCCACAAACTGAGGGACAACCCTTAGCCGTTGATCACACACGACAAGATCAAATGATAAAAAACACGGAGGGGCTATTCTTGCATAATTTTGAAACATCACACAGGGACTAAAAATGTAAATATTGAAAAATAACCACCTACCTTTCGATAACCCATCATAACTAAAAATACTTTCTCTCTCATCAATCAAAAACCCTAAATTTTCTCTCTGAAACCCTAGAAATTAAAATCAACAAATAACCGCCATTAAAAAGCTTATTAATAAAAAAACACAAAACTGAAGAAATCGAAGAACACAGAGTCAGATCTTGGAGATACATCAACGCCGGAAAAACAATCCAAAGAAAATATGGAAGATGGTATGGTTTTTATAATGCTTTATTTTTAATTTACTTAACTTTCTAGTGTGATTTTATGCTTATTTCTGAATTTTAGATGCGTTTTAAATAGTTTTTTCTGTTTTTATGCTTATTTCTTTGATATTCGGATGATTTTGTGCTTATTTCTTTTATAATTGTTTATAAGATGATATTTGTTAATTTTAGTGATTATTGATGAATTATTGAGATGTTTGGATGATTTTATGCTTATTTATGTAACTTATTTGTTATTTAGCATTATTGATGGATTATTGATTTAAATAAGAGATTAGAGTTTGCATTTGTTCTGGATTTGCATAATTTAGTGATTGATATGAAGTTTATCATCAGTGATAAAGTATTTAAGAAGCAGTGTTAGATAATAGTATTGATACGCAGTTTATCAACAGTGATATATGTAATTTAAATCATAGACTAGTATATCTGCAGTTATGTTCTGTAGTTTTTGTTTTACATGAAACATAAGATTTTTGCTTTTCGAAAAAATGTAGAAGGTGATATTTATAAGGATCTGGGTGTAATAGAAGCTATCAACGGTTAGTTTCTCAAAAAAAAATCTTTTAAACGTTACAATTTCATACATAATGTTATTATCTAAAAAAACAATTGTATTGCAGTCATAGAAACAAATCCTTTTGTAAATGTTTGGATGATTTTGTGCTTATTTATGTAACTTATTTGATATTTAGCACTATTGATGAATTATTGAGTTATATGATACATTAGAGTATTTGAATGATTAAGAGATTGTTATGTAGTTTATCCTCGAAGCTGACGCGTCAGTCCTCTCTTATTGCCTTATTTGCACCGGCGTAAGGAAGTTAAGTCAAGTATAGTATAGTGTGGCTTATGGTTCTAGTGATATAGTTTTTAAAAAGCGGCCTTATATAATAGTATCAATATGTACTTTATCAACAGTGATATAAGTAGTTTAATTGATTGTTTATTGTTAGTATATCTGCAGTGATGCTTTGTATTTTTTTTTTACATGAACAATAATATTTTGCTTTTTGAAAAAAATGTAGATGATGATATTAATAAGGATCTGGCTACGGTAGAAGCTTTAAACGGTTAGTCTCTCCTAATAAAGCTTTTAAACATTAGAATTTAATACGTAGTGTAAATATACAAATAACACTTGTAACTGCAGTTGTAACATCAAACAATTTTTGCAACCCATCTACAGAGATTGATAAAAGCAAAGGTACATTTTAATATATGAGCGTCTATAATTTAGAAATATAAACTGTGATAAAATCTGTTTGTATGTGAAATACATGTTTAAATGTTCATACTCTGCATATCTTAGATATGATAAAATCTGTTTGTTTGTATGTGAAATACATGTTTAAATGTTCATATTGCATATCTTAGTTGCAATATCAAATTTTGATGTCATATATGTTTTGCTTGCTTGCAATATCACTATTAATATCACATTTGATAAACTGAAAGTAGCATACTTGTTATGCTTTCTTGCAATATCACATTTGATGTCATATCTGTTTTGTTTGCTTGCAATATCACAAATGATATAACAATTGATAAGGTGTAACGTAGCATACTTGTTCTGACTATGCATGATATCATATTTGACATGACGAAGGGATTGAATGTTATAAACTGTATGAAGCATGCATACTCACTTGTTGATTCACATAAGATATATAGATAAAAAGTGATCTGTTAATAAACTAACATAAAATTTTATTTATGCAGAATTGAATACAAAATTGAATACTATGAAGACACAAAACAGGAAAAAATCTATTGCAAAAAAATTGAAGACAAATGAAGAAGTACAGAAACAAAAAAGAAACACCATCGCCGTTAAAAGAAACAACAACTGAAAGTACACCGACAAGAAGGACAAAAGCCACTGCAGCAAGAGGATTACATCTACAAAACACACCACCAAGTGAGAATCCTCCGACAACACCACAAACAGAAACAATGAATGTTCAAAACACAAGAATCTTATCACCAGTTATACAAAATGATTCTACAAAAACACCAGAAGCAAAAGCAGTTAAGATAAAGGATAAAATTGGAAAGAATTCTGAGACAAAAGTTGCTAGAGGTAAGAAAAAAAAGCAGATGAGGGTGGAAAAAAAAGAAAAAGAACAGAAATAGAATCTCCGGGACAAAGAACAAGACAATCTGCAAAAAAGCAACAAGTACAGAAGAAGGAAAAAGAACAAGTCAACAAAAGGAAGATGGATGAAAAAGCAAAAAAAGAAGAACAAGTAAAGAAGAAGATGGTTAAACTAAAAGGAAAGATTGTAGAAGATGATGATGAGGATTTTGTTGTAGAAGAGCAACATGATGAAGAAGATGATAACAAAAACTTTGAGTTGAAATTCAAATCATTAAGGGCAAGAACGACTGTTCTACCACTATACGATGCAACAGAATATTTATCGCCCGAAAGGAAAAGCAAGATAAGAGAGATGGGCTTTGCATCTATGTTGGATTTCCCATTTCAAAAGATACCCGGCAAGCTACCATATTTTGTACTCAAGAACTTGAATACAGAAAAAATGGAAGTTTCATTGCCAACTGGATCCAAAATCAAAATTACACCAAAAAAAATCTGGGAAGTGTTGGGTATCCCAATGGGGAAAAAAAACTCGAGTCTGACTCTCCAAGAGACTTCAACGATGAATTCTTAACTGCTTTCAAGAAACAGTTTGAGGGTAAGAAGTATCCAACAACAACAGATTTATCGAAGCTGATTCAAAGAACAACAAACATTGATTTTATGTTCCAAATCAACTACATGATGCTATTTGCAAACTGCATGATCAACTGCGATAATACCTCAAGGCTGAAATACTATGTCATAAAGAACATAAAATCATCTGATATCATCAGTGATTTCGATTGGTGCAGCTTTATATGGGATCATATAAAAACAAGCAAGATTGGTTGGGATGATAGGACAGAACAAAACTGGTACTATGGTCCAAATACAGTGTTAATGGTAAAGTTAAACTTCACCTTTTAATATCCACATAAAAATAAAAGAAAAATGAAAACATATTTTAATTCATTTTGTGTTTGATTTAATAACAGCTCATTTACTTGCATTATACTAAATGTGATGGTATGGTGACGATTACACGAAAATGGCCGACAACAAGAAACTGGACCAACAAGGATGCAACTGATAGGGAAATGTTTAAGATGAGTCAAGAAAAGTTTGGATTGGTGGATGTTATTAAAGAAATTGAAGAAACTGAGAATGAATTAGAGGTTGAGAAACGAAAATTGAAAGAGGTCAGTTAGTTATAAAAAATATATTTATTAAAATATCACAAGGGATAATGTATAAAAGTAAATATCACAAGTGATAATATGTAGAGGTTAGTTACTAGTAAAAAATTAAGAGGTAAGTTACTTAAAATATCACAATTGATAATGTATAGAGATACTACTATGTATGATATATCACTAGTGATAAATGCTTGTTTGGTTTTGTAACATCCGGCAATTTTCGAGACTTTAAATATCTATGTTACCTTTTGACATTTTGGCTCCGATTCGATTTTTTTTAACATTTGGACTTTTTACCATCGCATAAAAACATTTTCCGCGTAGCCTGTAAATTTCAAAACATATTTAAATAATAAATCATAAATATTATTATTTATCTCTCATTTATAAACTAAACATTTGCTTGGTTTCTAAGACTTTCAAATTACATGAAAAGGGGTACACTATTAAAGAATATAACAATAGTGTTACTTCTTAATACTACTTGCCATCATTGCTATTTCTAGCACTATTTGAGAATATATATTATTCCTAATACTATTCCTAGCACCATTTGAGAAGATATACTATTCCTAATACTATTCATAATACTATTCCTAATACTATTCATAATACTATTCCTAATACTATTCATAATACTATTCCTAGCACTATTTGAGAATATATACTATTCCTATCTTTTTAAAATTTGAATCAGGTGATGAGACGTAACTATGTGAATAGAGAAAGAAATAGGTATAGGTAGGGTAGTCATGTAAGGAATATACATGATGGTGTCTAATTATATTTTTTTTTGAATTTGGTCAAGGTTGTCGTGACTTTAAATTGTTATTGCTATGTCTTGGAATGGGTAGTGTACCGAGATAAATTTTTTATAAGAAAAACTTTGGGCCTTGACGTGGATTTAAGGTTTATTCAAGTCAAAATATATTTTTCGGTCAAAGCTTAACAGTGTTACTCAATAATTTACCAAAGGTTTTAATTAAATATTATAAAAACATTTATGAAATGTTATCAAGTAAATACTCATTTTTATTGGAAAAATGATTTGGAAAACAATGGCGCAAGTTTCGTGACTCGAATCGACCGTTAACTAGTTCAAACGAGTCCCGAACCGATAGTTATCAAAAACTACAATTTATATTTACACAATTCACCCTCTATTATTTGGTACTTGTCACTTTACTTTAAAAGTTTTATTATAAATAAAATTTTTATACCATTTCTTTCATTTCATTTTTTATAACACACACTTAAACACTCTTCCCCTCCATAAAATCCGGCCACCACAGCCACGGCCGGCCGCCACCCAGCCGCCGTCGGCCACCACCACCGCCGCCGGAAAAATTTTCCGGCGAACTCCAAAAAATGCTCCCCTTCACCCGATCTATCCGATCTACCACACCACTCGTCCCCTCTTCCGCCACCGAACCTCCTCACCATCTCTTCCCAACCACCCAAGGCTGCGTTTGGTTTCTTCGGCACCCAAAGGGTGGCGTTTGTATGTTTCGGGAGCCAGCGGGTGAACGCTGATTCGCCCGTACATCGTCGACCCAACTCTTCGTGTTGTTATAAAGTCTCGTTTACTTGGGTTTCTGTTATTTTGTGTTTTAAAGTTATAAATATCCATGGGACCACTCGTTAGACTATTTTGCTAAGTATGATTGATCGGCATGAAGACCGTGAATAGTTGAAGTAAGAGTATTGAAAGCGATATTTTGGTCGAAAAATAATTTTTGGCACGTTTTTTGTTATAATCGTCCTAAAACAGAAAGTTTAGCACGTATTTCTGGGTCTGAGACTTTGTAAAATTGTATTTTGATTTGATGATATCGAAAAGGGTAAGTTATTGTGAACGTTTCGGAATTCATTTAAACTAAACGTGTATTTAAAAGCTTAAAATGACCTGAGAAGCATTTTTTTTAAATTGGACAGGAAAAGTTATGTTTAGAACGCTTGATCAGGTTGATTTACTTGATCAGTTGTGTTTTTTTATGAGTTCGCAGGAAACCTCAAACGGATGAGGAGAAGGTTACTGAGAAGTTGGTAAACCCCAACTTTCTTTCTGATTAGTCAGTTTGACTTAAGTTGGAGATTATTGATTCGGTTGTAACATATGTTGAAGATGATGAGAGTCATCTTAATATTGTACAGTAAAGTGATGTTTTTTTTTTGGTAAAGGGTTACCCAGGTAAAGTATATTAATCACAGGAAATGTTTAAGTACAATGGAATGTGGCAGAGATAACACATTAACCTCAAGCCATGCTTGAACTACCACTAAGACACTTGTGACATGCCACAAACGATCCTAGACGTTACAAAAAACCAATCTAGACAAATCAACATAATCAGCTATAGAATCTAAAATACGTTGCCATCTTCCATAACGAAAGCAAACTATGAACTTTCGCCTTATTCTTGAATCTGAAAGTAGTAAGCTTGAGACGAACCGTTACAACAATAGCGTCCCTTAGCTCTTCTGGAGTTCTTCTATTGTTTTTAAACAACCTATTGTTTCTTTCCAACCAAATAAAATACGAGGCAGCAGCAAACAGAATCTTACAAACAATATTCTGTATAGTTCTCTTGTTTCCCATCGGTTGGAACTACGCAAGGATGTTGTCCAAAACAGGCGGCACCACATCCATGCCCACCAGCCCACGAATTAGAGTCCACACCTTAGACGAGCATGAACATTCAAAGAAAAGATGCTCGTGTGGATAGATATAGGGACAATGGTGTGCAAATGGTTTGATAGATGTAGGAACATGATCTTGTACTAAGAACTACAAGCAAGACAATGTGTAACAAATACTTTAGTAATATCAGACTCTTTCATTTCTTTTCTAAGGGTTGTCTTTGTTTTAGGTGATATTTAAAACACCAATACACTGACTAGCTCATATATTAACTATCAATATATATGTAATAGGGCTATTACTTATATTAAACATGATGGTATTTTTTGTTGGATTATGGTAGTTGGACTAGCACTAATACGACTAGAAATGTGTGAGCCTATTGGGGGCACACACGTTAAGACATGAAGAGTACGTTTATTATGTAATTAATATATATACTTGTTATATATATTTATTAATTATATAATATGTTTCACGAAATATATTTAAACGGTCGTTAGTTTCCGTTGGACGCTTAACTAACTTTATATATATCCGTTAAATAAAAATGAGAATGGCTTAAAATGTCGAAATGGAAACCCTTGTCCTCCTCCCAAAAATGGCATATTATTTTGGAGGATTCTAGAAAGGGATTTATGTTCAAATTATAATGATAATGGTGAGTGTTTAGGATAAGATGAAAGAGTTGTGATAAGCTAAAAGTCTTGAAGATTATCTTTAAGGTTTTAGAATTATCCACAACTAGGGTTGAGATGCTATATAAACACCTCATTCCTTCTCCCTTAAAAAATCGGTCCTACACACAATTATACACGACACATACTATATTCCCTATAATATTATACGGCATTTAATCATCCCTTGAATTGTTTTCTTTTCTCTATAGTACGACAACAGAAAGCATATCAATATTAATTGCATGCTTACATTATTATCTTGTATGCATGCATATAATATTTTAGTCCTCTCATTCATTTCTTCTGTTTCTTTATAAGTCAATCCAAACGCAACTCACTAGAGTTTTGGATCGGTTTAAGAACAAGAACTACGATACTTGTTGTTTGAAATACATGAAGCAATGATATCATCCAGACGTTGCTTGATTCGTGCCGAGTCGTGTGAGCAATCCCCCCCCCCGAAGATGTTGACACTAGTCACTATTTATTCATTACATTTGTTTGTTGACGTTCAGTTTAATTTCTGTCTATCTTTTGTTTTATTTATTGTGTATTAAACATGTACACCTTATCTTTTATCAATATCCCTGCGTACTCGTGGTTTTAATGGGATAACAATTATCAAATTCGCAACAAGTGGGCATCGTCAGAGCCAACTCATTTGGTGTTTTATGGGTTACACACATTAATTTAAACACGCTAGGGCTGCATGAAATCTTGATTTATTTATTGTTTTATTGGAAAATTATGGCAATTATATGGCAGTAGGATACTTGCCATAAAAAAAAGAATAAACACCTAGAATCGAATTGCAATGTTACTGATAATAATAATACATTAAAATTAAAAAAGTTAAATAAGTTGCTAAGATACTCTATATCTGATTTATTCGCTGTAAGACTCACTGCAATCATGTTATATGATGGATGTGGGTGGATCTAGCACTTTAGCAGAAAACCTAGCGAGAGTCTTATGGTTCTCCAATTGGGGAAGATTCTTTTGAAAACTCGAGGCATTATATGATTTACTGCTTTCAATATAAGAGTTTTGACTTCAATTTATTAACTCCAGAATTCTGTCTGGTTTTTAATTGCTTATAATAAAAATGCCAATGATTTCAATTCTATTGCATAATAGACTTTATAAAACTCTAAAACATACTTAATACATATAGAGAAATATGGGTAGTGTACCGAGATAAAATTTTTATAAGAAAAACTTTGGGCCTTGACGTGGATTTAAGGTTTATTCAAGTCAAAATATATTTTTCGGTCAAAGCTTAACAGTGTTACTCAATAATTTACCAAATGTTTTAATTAAATATTATAAAAACATTTATGAAATGTTATCAAGTAAATACTCATTTTTATTGGAAAAATGATTTGGAAAACAATGGCGCAAGTTTCGTGACTCGAATCGACCGTTAACTAGTTCAAACGAGTCCCGAACCGATAGTTATCAAAAACTACAATTTATATTTACACAATTCACCCTCTATTATTTGGTACTTGTCACTTTACTTTAAAAGTTTTATTATAAATAAAAATTTTATACCATTTCTTTCATTTCATTTTTTTTATAACACACACTTAAACACTCTTCCCCTCCATAAAATCCCGCCACCCAGCCGCCGTCGGCCACCACCACCGCCGCCGGAAAAATTTTCCGGCGAGTTTTCCGGCGAACTCCAAAAATGCTCCCCTTCACCCGATCTATCCGATCTACCACACCACGCGCCACCCTCCTCCAGCCACCGAACCTAATCACCATCTCTTCCCAACCACCTAAGGCTACGTTTGGTTTCTCCGGCAACCAAAAGGGTGCGTTTGTTGTTCGGGCCAGCGGGTGTACGCTGAGTTCGCACCGTAGCAGTCGTTGACCCAACTCTTCGGTGTTGTTATAAGTCTTCGTTTACTTGGGTTCTGTTATTTTGTTGTTTAAATATGATGAAATCCATGAGACACTTGTGTTAGACTAGTTGTGCTAGGTTGATTGATCGGCATGAAGGCCGTGTATAGGTTAAGTAAGAGTATTGTAAGCGAATATTTTGTCGAAAAATAATTTTGGCACGTTTTACAAATAATCGACTAAAACAGAAAGTTTAGCATGTATTTTGGGGTCTGAGACTTTGTAAAATTGAATTTTTGATTTGATAATATCGAAGAGGGTAACTTTGTGAACGTTTCGGTAAATTGAACGCCCCGTAACTCTTAAAAACGAAGAAGTATTAGCAAATTAAGTTCGGAAAATACATGTTAAAATTGACAGCTATCTTAGGCAAATATAGCTGCTGGTCCGATTTTCAACGTCAATTTCGGGCATTTTTTAGTCCGCTGTTCGGAGCGACGTTTTGCATAAAGTTACTTTTTGGTCAAACTTACGAAAGTGTGATTTAACGGGTCAAAACGTTGGTCAAACAGCAGCAGTTTTTATAAAATTTATATTGCATCAGATTTAATAAGAGGGCATTTTGATCATTTTTTTGTCGAGAGTCAAGTCTCGGCCAAAACTAAAAAGTCATTCGGAATGTCATTTCCGATAAAATCTCTTTTTACTCTGAGTCGTGAAAACGTGATTTAGTAGTTCGTTTGGTACGGGTCAGATTTAGGTCAAAATGTCTAAAAAATGTAAAAAGACATATAAATACTTATATAAAGTCTTACTAAGTGCAAAATTTAAATAAAAATGGTAAGTATTAAAAATATACTTAGGTGTTTATAAATTACCAATTAAAGTAACTTTCCTAAAATAAAAAGTTTCTAAAAATAGAAAGTCTTTATTAAGTAATGTATGATAAAGCGTAAGAAATGTCTATAACTCAATGACTGGGGGTTTCAGGATTAAGTCGCACAAGTGGATCCTCATCACATGTACGTTTATACATATAATATATATGATTTTGATGCTACGATGTGCACATCGTCGATGGTACTTCGAGTATATTATAATTAAGCGACATCTATAGGTCGTGATCATGTTGCCGATTGTTCGTGACTACTTCAACTAATCGATTCGACTGTAGCTTTCGATCAACGTGAGTTTATAGCCCCTCTTTCACTTGTTTTATAATTTCTTTACAAATCTCGGGGGAGAATACATGCTCATTACAACTTGTTTGCGTACTATTTACATACTTGTTTACATACTCATACTCATTTACAAACTCGGTTACTTGATTTATATTATACCCTCTTTCTACTTATGGATTTAAGTATTTAAAGCTGTTTATGAGTACAATGATTATCTTTTCATTGGACACAAGTATTTTTGGTTATCATCTCATGTTTATGTGCTGCCTAAGTAGCGATTAGACCACTCAATGCCCGAAACTATCATGAAATGTTAATTACAGATTGTAAGCGTAAATGTTATAAATAGATCTATTGGGACTAATTATCCCTATCCGGGTGAGTAGCGCTCACTGTGCCGGTGTACCGGACAACGGGTATATATCATGTCAATTTCATTTGGTGTCTTGGTCAGACACCGGTAGGGCAGAAATACATTTGGCATATTATATGCTACATAAATTAGCTTCAGTGTCATGAGCTTAGCGCAACAGTAAATACATTTTATGTGATACTGTATCTGTTATAGTAGTCATATATTTTAGAAATCTTGTGGTCCACACTACTTTGTTGAACATTACTGGTTATTAAACATTTTTTCATTATACTGCGGTGAAGCAGTAGACATTATTCTCTTTTGAATTCAACATTTACATTTACAAAAATCTATGAACTCACCAACTTTATGTTGACATTTTAAGCATGTTTTTCTCAGGTGGATTAGATGCTTGGATTACTTGATGTGCATTGGAGTCTAAATTGACAGGATTTTCATTCATGGATTTCTACTTACATTCAAATGATCAAATCTCGTTGTATTGTTTTCAAGCTTTTCATTGTGATGCAATTATGGGACAAATGTTATATTAATTTCAAGAAAATCAACGAGATTATTTTCAAACGACACATTTAGAGGTCGTTCTCTTGTATCTTGTGCTGTTGTATTATGAAGTAACACTCCCGGACATATTTCCGCTGCGACTCATTTTTGGGGGTGTTACAGATTGGTATCAGAGCACTGGCTATAGAGAACTAGGTTGCATATTTTACCCTAGACTATAGCCGTTTTCACAAACATTGCATCACATAAAACATTTTCAAAGTGCATACACACTACTTGCTTACTTGCTTAGGTTACTTGTTACCTTAAGTGCTTACATGACATACATATATATAATATATATGCTTGCATTCCTTTTGCGTATATCGTACGTTTATTTATATGAGAGTAAATTATATAAAGACTAGAACATTTCTTAAGACATTGTGAGTTGCACAATGGTCTCTTTTATACCTCAGACATTGTGAGTTACACAATGGTCTCATTTTACTTCTTAGACATTGTGAGTTGCACAATGGTCTCACTTTGTTCTCAGACATTGTAAGTTAAACAATGGTCTCTAAGAATATATTTTTTTTCTCATAACTTTATACAATATTGTATTACGCGAAAACCGTCATAATTTTTTTGTTTACATAGAATTATGTATGAATCTAAGTATTACAAGTCTTGTATGGGCGGGACTTGTAATATAAGGATTGATATGATAATTGTTATGTTAACAAAACCCGTCACAGTTCTGTTTACATGGGATTATGCATGAATCTAAGTATTACAAGTCTTGTATGGGCGGGACTTGTAATAGGAGGATTGATGTGATAATTGCTATGTTGACTCATACATAGAGACCTTTATCTTATTTACTATAACCGTATACTCATCAATTATTTTGAGCGCTATGTCGATCTTCCCTGATTGTTTTACTCTCCGTCTTCGAAGACGAGTTTTAAGCACTCGTCCCATACTCATTAGAGCACATGAATTGTCATGTCATCCATCACCTTGAAGGTTATGTGAGTACGCGTATTGCATCGGAAATTATTAAGCAGGATGATTTGTAATCTATTTATTTGAAAGGATTGGGACGCCTCTTCATTTAAATAAATAAATTATGAATCACCGAACCATAAGTTTATCATTTCTTACTTACATAAATTTGGACGCTTCTTTATGTAAATAAGGAATTATAAATGAGTGGGCGTAATGGTATCCAATATGAGACGAGTATGAACTTGAACCCAATAATCACCGGAATTAGTTAAAAGAATTAGAAACACAATGGTGTCTTACCACTCATCAAAAACCTCATGGCCACGCTTGAGCTAAATGATCTCATTCTTAAGTTATTACTTTTGCCATTTCAAATCCTTGCGATCACGAACTGTCTGTGGAGCTAACAGACTAAGTACAATATTCCGTCACCTATCACATAAGCTCTCCCACGAGCTCCTTCCATTTGTTGATCATTATTATAGGGGTATTGTTTCTCGGAGTGTTCTCACTATTCGCATTCTATCATTGTTTACTACGGTCATTATCGTATGGTTACTGTTGTTGGGGTTGTTGGGTCCTGGAGCGGTCCCATCTTGTATAAGTCTATTCATCAAGCGATACAAACCTCCCTCAAACAAGCTAAACACTTGTCGATACAATATTCGAGTGAGTTATTCGTTTCAGCCCAATAGTACAATAATTTCAGTCATAGTACATTCTAGTACTCCCAAGTAAGTCGGATACTTACATCCATTAGCCGCGTTCGATATTAATCATCGAACATTGCAGATATCAGAAACGAGACTCTGCCCTTAAACAATTAAGACTTCAAGCATGCATACTCACGCAAGTACACTTTCTCTTCTATGCTTTCGCTATTAAGAGACTCTCTCTATAATGTGGTTATATCAATCATAAAACTCGTAATGATATTTTTCTAAAAATATCCATTCTAAACATCGGTCATAGGTGTGGTGGTTGCGGCAGTTCTCTTTAGTGACATTTTGATTTAGATCACCAGAATACAATACACGTGGGATTTCAAACAATCACAATCATGACATGATAAAATGCATCCACCTCATATATGATTTGAAAACATATATGATAATTAATACAAAATGAAAACTACAAAGTCCGTCGGTCGTGCTAGCAGGAAATAACTCATAATACTTAACAAACTAACAGATAGCTATGGATTAAATACCCTGGTCAAATCTAACCAAAATTTAAGGATATTAAGAAGGGTCGAAATATCAAATTTTGCTGAATAAAGTCATCATCATCTTGTTTAGAACTGGTTTATTAAATCTTAAATCTTTTTTGGTCACACAATCGTTAACACAAATTTAATCTCGGGATGAGATTTCTTTAAGGGGTAGGTACTGTAACATCTGGCAATTTTCAAAACTCTAAATGTCTATGTTACCTTTCGACATTTTGGGTCCGGTTCAAAAAAATTTTAACATTTGGACTTTTTACCGTCGCATAAAAACAATTGCCGCGCAGCATGTAAATTTCAAAAAATATTTAAATAATAAATCATAATTATTATTATTTATCTCTCATTTATAAACTAAACACTTGCTCGGTTCTTGAGACTTTCAAATTACATGTGAAGGGGTACACTATTGAAGAATATAACAATAATGTTACTTCCTAATACTATTTGCTATCATTGCTATTCCTAGCACTATTTGAGAATATATACTATTCCTAATACTATTCCTAGCACTATTTGAGAATATATACTATTCCTATCTTTTTAAGACGTAACTATGTGAATAGAGAAAGAAATAAGTATAGGTAGGGTAGTCATGTAAGGAATATACATGATGGTGTCTAATTATATTTTTTTGAATTTGGTCAAGGTTGTCGTGACTTTAAATTGTTATTGCTATGTCTTGGAATGGGTAGTGTACCGAGATAAATTTTTTATAAGAAAAGCTTTGGGCATTGACGTGAATTTAAGGTTTATTCAAGTCAAAATATACTTTTCGGTCAAAGCTTAACAATGTTACTCAATAATTTACCAAAGGTTTTAATTAAATATTATAAAAACATTTATGAAATGTTATCAAGTAAATACTCATTTTTATTGAAAAAATGATTTGGAAAACAATGGCGCAAGTTTCGTGACTCGAATCGACCGTTAACTAGTTCAAACGAGTCCCGAACCGATAGTTATCAAAAACTACAATTTATATTTACACAATTCACCCTCTATTATTTGGTACTTGTCACTTTACTTTAAAAGTTTTATTATAAATAAAATTTTTATACCATTTCTTTCATTTCATTTTTTATAACACACACTTAAACACTCTTCCCCTCCATAAAATCCGGCCACCACAGCCACGGCCGGCCGCCACCCAGCCGCCGTCGGCCACCACCACCGTCGCCGGAAAATTTTTCCGGCGAACTCCAAAAATGCTCCCCTTCACCCGATCTATCTGATCTACCACACCACGCGCCACCCTCCTCCAGCCACCGAACCTCCTCACCATCTCTTCCCAACCACCCAAGGCTGCGTTTGGTTTCTCCGGCACCCAAAAGGGTGCGTTTGTTGTTCGGGCCAGCGGGTGTACGCTGAGTTCGCGCCGTAGCAGTCGTCGACCCAACTCTTCGGTGTTGTTATAAGTCTTCGTTTACTTGGGTTCTGTTATTTTGTTGTTTGAATGTGATGAAATCCATGGGACACTTGCGTTAGACTAGTTGTGCTAGGTTGATTGATCGGCATGAAGGCCGTGTATAGGTTAAGTAAGAGTATTGTAAGCGAATATTTGGTCGAAAAATAATTTTGGCACGTTTTGGTAATAATCGACTAAAACAGAAAGTTTAGCACGTATTTCGGGGTCTGAGACTTTGTAAAATTGTATTTTTGATTTGATAATATCGAAGAGGGTAATTTTGTGAACGTTTCGGTAAATTGAATGCCCCGTAACTCTTAAAAACGAAGAAGTTATAGCAAATTAAGTTCGGAAAATACATGTTAAAATTGACAGCTATTTTAGGCAAAAATAGCTGCTGGTCCGATTTTCAACGTCAATTTCGGGCATTTTCGAGTCCGTTTCAGCCTTCCGGCGAAACACGAAAGCTGTTCGGAGCGACGTTTTGCATAAAGTTACTTTTTGGTCAAACTTACGAAAGTGTGATTTAGCGGGTCAAAACGTTGGTCAAACAGCAGCAGTTTTTATAAAATTTATATTGCATCAGATTTAATAAGAGGGCATTTTGGTCATTTTCTGTCGAGATTCAAGTCTCGGCCAAAACTAAAAAGTCGTCCGGAATGTCATTTCCGATAAAATCTCTTTTTACTCCGAGTCGTGAAAACGTGATTTAGTGGCTCGTTTGGTACGGGTCAGATTTGGGTCAAAATGTATAAAAGATGTAAAAAGACATATAAAGACTTATATAAAGTCTTACTAAGTGCAAAATGTAAATAAAAATGGTAAGTATTAAAAATATACTTAGGTGTTTATAAATTACCAATTAAGGTAACTTTCCTAAAATAAAAAGTTTCCGAAAATAGAAAGTCTTCTATTAAGTAACGTAAGATAAAGCGTAAGAAATGTCTATAACTCAATGAGTGGGGGTTTCAGGATTAAGTCGCGCAAGTGGATCCTCATCACATGTATGTTTATATATATAATATATATGATTTTGCCGCTACGATGTACACATCGTCGATGGTACTTCGAGTATATTATAATTAAGCGACATCTATAGGTCGTGATCATGTTGCCGATTGTTCGTGACTACTTCAACTAATCGATTCGACTGTAGCTTTCGATCAAGGTGAGTTTATAGCCCCTCTTTCACTTGTTTTACATTACTTTACAAATCTCGGGAGAGAATACATGCTCATTACAACTTGTTAACATACTTGTTTACATATTTATTTACAAACTCGGTTACTTGATTTATATCATACTCTCTTTCTACTTATGGATTTAAGTATTTAAAGCTGTTTATGAATACAATGGTTATCTTTTCATTGTACACAAGTATTTTTGGTTATCATCTCATGTTTACGTGTTGCCTAAGTAGCGATTAGACCACCCAATGCCCGAAACTATCATGAACTGTTAATTACAGATTGTAAGCGTGAATGTTATAAATAGATCTATTGGGACTAATTATCCCTATCCGGGTGAGTAGCGCTCACTGTGCCGGTGTACCGGACAACGGGTATATATCATGTCAATTTCATTTGGTGTCTTGGTCAGACACCGGTAGGGCAGAAATACATTTGGCATATTATATGCTACATAAATTAGCTTCAGTGTCATGAGCTTAGCGCAACAGTAAATACATTTTATGTGATACTGTATCTGTTATAGTAGTCATATATTTTAGAAATCTTGTGGTCCACACTACTTTGTTGAACATTACTGGTTATTAAACATTTTTTTCATTATACTGCGGTGAAGCAGTAGACATTATTCTCTTTTGAATTCAACATTTACATTTACAAAAATCTATGAACTCACCAACTTTATGTTGACATTTTAAGCATGTTTTTCTCAGGTGGATTAGATGCTTGGATTACTTGATGTGCATTGGAGTCTAAATTGATAGGATTTTCATTCATGGATTTATACTTACATTCAAATGATCAAATCTCGTTGTATTGTTTTCAAGCTTTTCATTATGATGCAATTATGGGACAAATGTTATATTAATTTCAAGAAAATCAACGAGATTATTTTCAAACGACACATTTAGAGGTCGTTCTCTTGTATCTTGTGCTGTTGTATTATGAAGTAACACTCCCGGACATATTTCCGCTGAGACTCATTTTTGAGGGTGTTACACCACTTCCGGTTTTCCCTCTTGCGATTAAGAAATCGTTTGAATCTACACGCCCAAGGTATGTAACTAACCATTTCAAGCATGGGTGACCTAGTCTCAGAACCGGCTTCAGAGAGGGATTGTTGGTATGTTTTGGATATCGACATGTCTTAAGATTCAAAGATTGGATCTTTTTAGACGAATATGAGTGAGATTTGTGAGAAAATATCCAAACTCGGTAACAGTAGTCAAATTCGGTAACACTGTTCACGGACAACACGTAATCTGAAAACGAATACCCCTCTCGAACAGTACACTATCAAACTCGGAAATCTTCAAATAATAAACTCGGTAAACTGCAAACTACTCAAATTTGGTAACACTATTCACTATAAACTCGGTAAACCTAAATTGTTAAATTCCAACAGTTATGAATTACTAATAACCACAAATTCGATGAAACCAAATTTTATGATATGATTGATTCAAGATTCATGTGACCTATCAACTGGCCACTAGCTAAGGCTTTTACAAAAACACCCTTAATACTATACCAAAACTTCCTTAGGGAGTTATGATGTGCTGCTATTGCCTTTGACCCAAACCCACCCGCTGATGACTCTGAGGCTCATCCTCTTAAGGAGTACATAATCAAGTTTACATTGATGAATGGGAAAAAGCCATTAACCCTTGACTTTAAAACTTTTTGTGAATTCACTGGTCTTGATTATAACAAATGCACCTATGTGTCTCATCCCTCTCCTGAGACTATGAAGGATGAACTGGCCAAAATTGCAACTGATGAGATCGTGATTAATAGGACCCCTATATTGAAAATTGCTTTTCCTGTGGCTTAAAGGATCTTGTTGACCTTTGTTGTCCAGGTCCTCGGCTGGAATTACTCATCTACTAAACTTGTTAATTCTATTCAGTAGTTGATAGCCTATTTTCTCATCACTAGGACAAAGGTTGACATATGAGAGATCATTTATAGTGATCTCGTAACCATACTCATATACAAGTCTAGGCAGAAATACGTTTCTTATCCTAGATTTGTTTTGTGTGCCCTAGAAGTGTTACTGGGTACCGAATACACTCAGGACGACAAATTTGGGAGTCTTCCTAACATCATGAGTAACTTAAATCTTACAAAGGACCCATCCAAAGTCACTCCTATTGAATTGACGGCCTCAATGATTGCTGTAAACAATCTTGAATCCTCAGTGCCTCCACTTCCTTTTTCTGGAAAGAAAAAGAACACAAAGTCTCATATTGTGTCTAAACCCAAACCTAAGACACAGGGCCCTAAGGATTCTGGAACACTCCTCAACAGAGGAAAAATCCCCTATCCAAAAAGACTTCCCCTTGGGCCACTATAACACCACCCGTTGAGAATTTACCAATAGAGGATTCTGATCAAACCCAATTAGTCTCCTCGGGCCAAACTACTCATCCCCAAGATACAAAGAGAAACATACAAATTGCTATTAAGGGATTCCATACTCTACTCGGTGATGCCACTGGCGAATCACAGCCTTTGCCTGAGAGTAAAAAGTCTGATCCCCAAGACTCGGAGAGAAACATACAACTCGCTGATATAGGATTGCCTGACACTTACCCCGATGAAGGTATTAGCACAACCAAGCCTTTACCATAGGAGACAAACACTAAACCCAAAGACTCAGAGAGCCTTAAAACACTCAATGATAAGGATTCGTCCACCCTTTTTGTTGTTGCTCTCTCAGGGACTGATGTTAAGTACCAGGTTGACCAGACCCAGTCCACTCGATTTGAGGTATCGGTCCCTGACCAAAACAAAGGCAAGACTTCTTCTGAAGTGAAGTCGGATACTCAAACCTTGATACTCACCACTGTTGCTAATATTCAAGCCTTACTGGTAGCAACTGATGAAGAACTAAAAGATGACAGTGCTAATGATGTTTTTAAAGCTGGAGAAGAGATGTATGAAGACATCCAAGAGCATCAGACTGAAAAAACTCATCAATCCACTAAAGAATCTCATTCATAAGAGCATAAGTCTCTATCACCAAACAGATATCAGCCTGAATCTTCCAAAACCAAGAAGACTAATGCATCAGACTCAGAGTCCTCCTCATGTTTTGAAACTCTTAAGCCTTATGACAACTATATTCCAATCACTAAAAGTCAATTGGTAAGCAATCTTCAAAACTTTTCAGAGGTTCTTTATGCTCAAGTTTCTGAAGATACATGGGAAAAGTGTAGGATCGATATTCCTTAATGAAACACTGATATACTGTCAACTATGCGGAATCTAGTTGGCAGTACTTAAGAAGAACACACAATGCTTAATCAAACGTTTTGTATTATAACTCTTTGAATCTGCCTAAGATTGCAGATCCCTAATACAATACTAATAATTCGTATTCTTGTATATCTTCTAATACCTTCCTAGAAATCCTTTTATAAACATAAGGATAACCTCTAGTAGGTGTACAGTCCTTGTATGACATAAACACTAATCAATACTAATCATTAAAATAACTGTTACAAGATAATTACTAACATAACCGTTTAAATGATAATCCTTTAAGATTCCTTTATCCACGGCAGTACTTCGATCTTTAACTGGCAGTACTTTGACTTTCTACTTAGCAGTACTTTGACTTTCTACTTAGCAGTACTTTGACCTTTTGTCTTGTATGTCCCAACAAAAAAGTATAAGGAAGCTGTTGCCTCATATGCTGATTTGAAATAGGGTCTTGATGATTTCATTAATACAAGCTTCACCAAGTATGTGAACACTAATTTTGCTCTTAGGAACTTTCAATAGATTCTCAATCTTTTCAAGACAGATCACAATACAGTACTCAGGAGGATCCTTGAAAATCTTAAAGAAGTTCAAGGTGCAGTCAAGGAGGATCCTACCCTGAATAAGAAAGTTCTTGAGGTTGCTTAGGCTTACACCAAGAATTCCACCAATCTTATTGAGCTTCCCACCTTGGTGAAGACTTTTGATTTTTCTAGTCTCAAGTCTATTGTCAAATCTCTGAAAGCTGTTTTGGATGCTCAGAATGATCACTTATCCAAATGGGCTAAGTTATCTACTAACCTAGCCTAGAGTGTTGGTCCTAGGCTGACCAAGATTGAAAACACTCAGGCTCTTATTCAAACTGACATTTCATCACTCAAGAAAGACACATATGAGATCCAGAGTATGATGACTGAGATTTTATGTGCCTTTAAAGGATAGCCCACTCTCTCAAGCAATGTGTCTACTACAACACTTGCTCTCACTGATGGTCCAACAACGTTTAGGGAAGGGGGAGAATTCAATGCATACTGCCACCATCAATCCTATTAAAGAAACTCCTTCTCATACTGAGAGGGAGAAAGCAGAAAAGGAAGTTGAAGAAAAGGAGCATGATGTTACAAATGTTGAAAAAGAGTTTGTGGTTGAAGATGTTGAAATGAAGCCTATACAAAAATCTCAGGACACTGAGTGAATTCAAATCACCATTGTCAGGCCAATAACACAGCTAAACCTGGAACTTAAAATGATTGAATCCTCATCAAAAATTTAGTTCACTACACTTTTCTTAAAATACCAATTCCTCTTCTTGAAAGCCCCCAAGTTGCTCCAAAGCCTGACAAAGGAAAAAGGGTTGCTCACCAAAAAAGCTAGTCAAATCCTTAACTAAAGTTTTTCTTGATCTTGATGAACCAGTACGAGTTCCATTTGAAATAATGGTAAGTTGTACCACCTTATAAATGAAGAAATTCAGGCTCACTATGAATTGGAAGAGCAAAATCAAAAGGCTGCTCAGGAAGCAAAGCTACTGAAGATGAACAAGCCTAAGATGATCAAGGTTGTACAAGAAGAAACTTCAAAAGCACGGATTGATCCTAAGATTCTTTCAAGTGCAAAAGGTGGTGAAGTGTTTCGAAAACAACAGGATGTTGAGCTAAGTGTTATACAAAGTGAACAGATGGAAAAGATCAAGAAATCCAAAGAGTTGAGAAAGTGAAGAATTGATCAGTATAAATGGACCACTACCAGCAGATTGAAGCCTGGACCAATCACCGACATCTACATTCACCAAAACACAAAGGCAGTTGTTATAACAATCTACAAGAACAATAACAAAAGGAACTTTGAGGTTCATAATCCGTTCATGTTGTTCCTTTTGACTTAGTAACCTAATAACTAGAAAGTTAAGATTAACTAACTCATGGCTTGAAAGTAAAGTAAGATATTAAGTTCTGTGAAAAGGTTTTGTATGAGTAAAGATAAAACAATAAGTAAAAGACACATAACTAACTTTTAATCGTTTAACTCTTGTTATTAAGAATAATACCCCATTGTATGTGGAACTACAATGGGGATTGAATGACAATGTATGTGCGCGTGTATGTGATCTCCTCACTAACAACTTTGCATAACTTAAAGTGTTATGCAAAGATGATAACTATGATAACCAACTGTGCTTGCTTAGGGACTTAGTTGATTTTAGAGGAGTAGGTGTTTATGAGAGATACAACTTTGAATGCATAAACTTAACCTATTCCTTTACAAGGCTTATCTATTTATACTCACACATATGGGTGATAGTACGTGTCCTAATGCTGATAGGCTAATACATATTATACAACTTTGTCTCTATTACAACTCTAATCTAAGTATAGGACAAACACACTTTCTAAGGTCAGTGCTGACACTGGCCTTATCTTCATACCCTATTCAGGATAGTTTGTCTTCAGGTAGATAATAGCTTAGACTTATTCATTTCAAACTATCATGCCTATTCTTTAGGCTCTTGTCTTTAGGGTCTTCTAGTTGTTGGAGATCGTATGAGGCTCAGTAAGTCTATTTCCATAACTCACTGAACCTATCACCTTCTTCTTTGGCTCAAGGACTTCATTTACTAAGAACTGCCTCACTAAATGGTTGAGTCTTTCTTGTAGACTCAGGCTGAGCACTTAAAGGAAACTCACCTAGTGACTATTCACTTAGTGACCTTGAATTGTTAAAAGTTATCTAACACTTAGGATATTTTGTATTCAAATCCTAAGTGAAAGATCATTGGGCACTGAATTGGCCCAATAATCTTCCTCTATTTGGATATAAATATAGCCAAAGTGTTTTTTAGTGTACGTGAGTAAATACAATTTCTTCTTACATTGAGTTCTAGAAAGCCTATAAGGATACTGAGTTTTTTAAAGGTACTTCATTAAAACTGTTACAAGGTCCTATCATCTATTACAAAAGATAATTCAAAATACAACAGAAGTACTCAGTCCAACTTGTATCCCACATATTCCAACTTCACCTTCTTTGACTTTAGCTTCACTTGGTTAGGGTGATTGGCAATCAACTTCCTTAGCTTTAGGCAGAACCTTGTATTTTTAGGAGTAGTGATGTTTGAGGCCATCACTAGGTAGGTCAACATGGTCTCTATTCCTACTTTATTGATGTCACTCATTCTTTGGAAGGCCTTATCACCAAAGACATCAATAAAGAACATTCCATATTTAGGCTCTTCTATCACCATGTTGTTGACAAATGGGACACCCTCAAAAGACTCATATTACACTCTAATGTAGGAATGCAGATCTCATGTTCCAATTCCATTTTCTTTCTTTTCCTTTATGTGAGTTAAGAGGAAGCTTGTTTAGGGAGATGATATTGAGAGTCATTGAGATATTGAGAGTCATTGGGTCATTGAGATGATATTGAGGAAGCTTGCTCTAATACCACTTGTTAGTCCTAATAATTGTGTAATATATGATTATATTAACACGAGACTGAAATGATACTAATAACACAAATTGTACTTTTTAGTATTTATAAATATTATTAGAAATGAATCAAAGATTTACAAGGGATAGTTGCAGAATACTATCCCGATTGAATGACAAATAAAACCCTTATGAATCAAAGCTAAGCTTATACTTCATGAGAGGATGATCCTATTAACTATAATACATTGTATTATTTTTTGAGGTCCTATGATCCTCTTTTTTGCATTTCCGTTAAGTGATTGGTATAGTGACAGAGTTCACATTTAAGTGATTGGTATAGTGACATAGGATCCTATAACAATCATCAGTTAAGTGATTGGTATAGTGACAGAGTTCACATTTAAGCTTTAGATTTTGTATAGGCTTTGGCCTGAGTGACTTAGATAAGTCAGTGTTCTGAACTTTAGGTTTAGAATCTTAACTTATTTTTGATGAGTCAACTGACTAGGATGACTCAGACTATGAAATTTGTGATTTTGATTCTTGAGTCTTTTAGGTAGAATTGACCTTTTCATCAATTAACATCTAAACAAGTTTAGTTAATTCACTTGTCTTTGATTCTTGTTTAGTGTTAATGACTTTAGTAGAAACTGAAGGAGTGATTGGCTCAGTATCACTGACAATGATAGGTCCTGAAACACTCTTACTTGAAGATTCTTGTGCTTCAGGCTTTGTATGTTTCATGATACCTAAGCTTGGTCTCTCTCTTGGAGAGTGATCTTGATAGGTCAATTTCAATACCTCAGAGCTTGGTGAAGCTCCTTAAAGATTTTTCAGTGGAGGTAAAGGGGTAATAGATTCTGCTTCAGATTCTTTTGATGACTCAAGGTCATTAGATGCCTCAGTAGGTTTCAGAGACTCATTTACAGCTTGACTTTCAGGGACTAGAATTTTTCCAGTATTAAATTTTGGAAGTTTGGAAGTTTATTGTCAGGGTTGTGTCTCTCAACCCAGTCTTTGGATTTTAAGACCATTTCATGGTCATGATCCAGGGAGGCATGTATGAAAAGGTTCTCATTAGCCTCTTTCTTTAAGGACGATTCACTAAGCAGTTCACCACCAATAATTTTCTTCTTTTGGTTTGGGATTTGCTCACTCATGCATTGACTAACCTTTTTTGAGCTAGTTAGCCACTTTTCATTGACCATTTTTTCTTCCTTTAATTGTTCTTGAAGAGCATGATTTAACTTAGTGAGTTTAGGGTTTTAAATTTGAAAAGTGACACCATCAAGCTTTGCTTGTTGAAGAACAAGTAGATCATCTCTACACTTATTTAATTCAAAAACCAATTTGTTATATTTTGAAAACAAGTTTAATGTATGCTCTTCAACAAATTTAAGGTCAACATTAATATACTTGAGGTAATTTTTCCAATCGGCATCCTCATCCATATAGAGAAGGATATTCACCTTTCTCATGGTGATGTTAATCCATTCACCATTTCGGGCATGATTCTTTCCAACTGAAAGTTAATCATCAGCTAGAGCCATCAGTACCTTGACTTCTGGCATCTCCTCATCATCTGAGACTTCTTCATCATCCTAATCAAAAGTTTCAGCAATAAGGCCTTTGTTCTTTGATTGAAAGGTCTTTGGGGTCTGAAAAGTAGAGGGATTGGCCTCAAGGAGTGCAAGTTTGTGTCACACCCCTAAAATAGATCGCAACGGAATAGGTAACTAGGGGCGTGATTTCATGAACATCTCAAACACAAAGCATAAAGAATGACCACTATATGGATGTTTGATAATAATACCTCGTTGCTTTGATTAAAATAAAAGAGTTTTACAATAATTCAAATGTGTCTAAAAAACATCGGAAGCATAAATAGGTTTTTGCAAGATAACGAGTATCAAAAGATAGATAATTGCTGAAAAATGAGGTCTTATGCATGCAAACTCCATATAGCACATCAAAGATTTCCAATAGCTAAGCACCTGAGAAAAAACATACTTAAAACATCAAAATAATATTGGTGAGCTCATAGGTTTAAATAAAGTATAAGTATGGACCACAAGATTTCAAAGTGCAAAAGTATGACTATTGTAACACATACAATTTCACGGGAATAGTATTTACATTTATACTAAGCTCATGACACCAAAGCTAATAGGAATGGTAGCAGTTAAAGGCCAAGTAAAGTTGCCAAGTAAGTATCTAACTCAAAATACCTAGAAATTCGACATGATATACGTACGTTTGATTGGCCTCTCTGATGCAAGTAAGAATCACCAAACCCGGACGGGGATTATTAATCCCAATAGATCTATTAATAGCACTCGCACGTACTTACAGTAACTAACGGTTCATGATAGTGGCAGTAGTGAGCTAAAGGTACTTAGGCAAATGCATAAACAAGTAAAAGTATAGTAAAGTACTTGTGTCTAAAGTTAAAAGCAAGTAATATTTCTCAACCCAAAAAGTTGTAAAGTATTCGTAAATAAGTAAAACGTGAGGCTATAAACTCACATTAAGTAAGACAGTGAGTAGAGAAATAATCCACGAACGTAGAACGTACACGAACAAATCCTAACCGCGACCTAAATATACAACGCGCTTTAGGAGCAAGCAAAGGATAATGATATGTTGAAACAAACCATTTCTTTAGAAGGTCAATATCACCTGTATGTGTTTATGTCTTAGTTTAATCAGTCAAAACGTGAGTTTATAAAAATATAGGGTTTTAATTAAGTTTTGACACTTAGACCAAAAGTTACTATTTATAGCAAGTTTGGAAATCCTAAACATTACCCGACGTCTAAAATATTTCTGTTAAGTTTATATTTTGTCTATACACACTAAGTGACCCTAAAAGTCTAATTTTCACTTTTATTTCGTCGATATATACTTTACGCCCATTATTAAATGTCTATTTCTAATAAACCACTTAGCTTTCTAAATAATGTCTTAAGAAAATTTCTAACATGCCTAATCAATATATAATGGTTATTCGCTAATGTTTTTATAGCTTAAACGGCCCTAAAAAGGCTCAAAAATTCATATTTATGTTTCAGTCAGCTCAATTTTTAGTTATAAAAATCCTAAATTTTTGTCTGACTTAAGGAGGGCGTATCTCCTTCGTTATAAGTATTCATGGCTCTATCGAAAGCTACGTTTGAAGGAAAAATCATTCTCTACAAGTTCTCTTTTATACATTTTAGCCAACTCGGACTCGAAATGTGTCAAAACTTAGTTTTAAAATTCAGACATATTATACCGAAAACAGTTTTGAGCTGTCAAAATCTTTAGTGGTTCGCTAAACTTAAAATGGCCATATCTCCTTCGTTATAAGGCGGATTTTCACGTTCTTTATATCAAAATATTCATGTTAAAGTATACTATCATAATTCTAAGGTTTTACTTCTCAAAACATTTTTAAACACTTCTTAACTCACGATTTGTTTCTGGACAACAAGGTATTATTATCTAAAATCAATCAAAATCCACCACAACTTCACAATACTCATAATCTAACTTAAACCACTTCACCAATACTTCAATCATCAAACCAACACCCTTAATCTATCCTAAATCCCTTTACCAAATCGTCAAACATCACTTTTAACGCTTAAAATCTCGCTACTAAGTTATCCAACCTTTTTACACTCAAAAGTACAAGAAAAAGTAAGAAAATTAAGAAAAGTTCTAAACTTGCAAATAAGTTGTACAACCTTGTTTATTCATTAGTTTTATTTGTAAAAAGTGATCACACAAACACGGGTAATAAGATTTTTGAGAGAAACAAAACGGTGTATAAACGAACCCTTTAAAAATTTATGCAAAAGAAGTGGGATGTTATAGCTTACAAGTTGTGAGAAGATGATGAAAGAATTGAAGGATCTTGACCCGGAATGAACTCGAACAAAACCCAAATAGGTTCTTGAATAACCTAAAATAAATTCCAATAATCTCTAGGAAATCAACTAATCAATATTTGTGATCAAGAAAACAAAACATAAAGTGTTTGTGTTTGTTTTTTGGACGTCGAACAAGAAGCAAGAAGAAAAGAGAGAGCAAATGTTTTATGTGTGTGTTTTTGGAGAGAGAAGTAAATGGGTGAATGAATGAATGAAATAAGGTGAATGGTGTACATATACCATGTATGTAGTCATGAACCTAGAACCTTCCCACATAGAATACCATTTGGTGTGGGGTTCTATTCCATGGAAAGGCAAACAAATGATGTGCTAAGGGAACACATAAGGGAAAAATATGGGTGTGTGTTAGGGCTATAGGGTGCGGACGTCACATGAATTCAAGGGAGGGACCAAAATGATCAAATTTGATTTTTTTGCAACTAGATATTTATTTAGTAGGTCGAGAGACTTACATGCATGCACAAGAATAAACCTAGCAATGTTTACCTTACCCGTAAAAATTAAAAACACACGAAGACTAAAAATAAAGATGTGATAAATTAAATATACTCTCAATAGGTATAAACGTGATAGTCGTCAAAATACAACGTTTAATCAAAATCCGAAACGCGTCTGATGATGCTTCTCAGTTTTACGCGGGACAACTTCCCGATTTTAGGTCAAATTAATTATGTAACTTATAAATGTCAAAATAATGCAAGTAAATTGGTAAAATATTGACCTGTGAAATTGCGGAGTGTCACAATCTTTCCTCGTTAAGAGAGCTTTGTCCGCAAAGCTCAAGTTGTGGTATTCGACGAAGGAACGGGGTCGGGGAAAAGGTGTGGATATTTCTTCTGAAATTGGTCTTCGCTTTAACAGATTTTTTACTAGTCTCATTCAAGTTTTAAAGTTTAGGTGTATTTTTTTTTCAAGTTTTACTAAAAAAAGACTCAATTTATTAGGCAAAAGTTTACAAGTTTTATTACATGTAAATAAAATATAGAATGACTACAATAAAGGTATTTTAGGTTCTTTATTTCTTTTGATTTCTATCCCATAGCAGATGAGATATAAACAACGAGAACTAAGAGTTCCAAACCAAAAATTTTTGGTTTTACAAATAGTGTATGGCAAAATTTTGTTATTTCGAGTCATTTTTGATAAAATTTTCACGGATCTTTGATGTATCTAGATTTCTATTAAGAGAATCTTTTAGAAAAAAAAAATAAATAATGAATAAGATAAGAAATAATAATTCGTTTTGAACAATAGATGTCTTTCACATCCAACTATAACAATGACTAACTTCTTCTTTTTTAAATGGCAGTTCCAAAAAAACGTACTTCGATATCAAAAAAGCGTATTCGTAAAAATATTTGGGTAAATTCGGGACCTCTTCTTGAATTCCATCATACTTTGATGATAGGAATGCGACTTTTCTTTAAACGTTTGACCTCTCGGTCTATGATTTCAACAGGTTCCTCGATGAAATAAAGCTTGTCGTCGATTTGGATTTCATCTAACAGGATGACAAGTGTTTTGTCAGAAAAACACTTCTTCAGGTTTGACACGTAAAAGGTGCTATGGACTCTGCTCAGTTGTTTTGAAAGTTCGAGTCGATAAGCAACAGTACCAACCTTTGCTAGAATCTTGAAAGGTCCAATATAACGCGGGTTCAGCTTTCCCCGTTTGCCAAAACGTATCACCCCTTTCCATGGACTTTCAACATGACCTTGTCTCCTACTTGAAACTCAAGAGGTTTATGCCTTACATCGACGTAACTCTTCTGACGATCACGTGCGGCTTAAATTTGGCTTTTGATTCGGATGATCTTCTTAGTTGTTTCATGAATAATCTTTGG
Organism: Tanacetum coccineum; assembly: GCA_026074375.1. Taxonomy (NCBI): domain Eukaryota; kingdom Viridiplantae; phylum Streptophyta; class Magnoliopsida; order Asterales; family Asteraceae; genus Tanacetum; species Tanacetum coccineum. Next base: position 51,611 of record BQNB010003919.1, on the reverse strand, counting down.
GCCAGTGAGTTGGCTATCTCCAACCTTAGCCCATCAGACAGGTGATCGACACTTACGACCATATAATGCCTCGAACGGTGCAACCTTAATGCTCGTGTGACAACTATTGTTGTACGAAAATTCCACTAAGGGTAGATATCTATCCCACCCCTTTACAAAATCGATCACACAGGCACGTAACATATCTTTTAATGTTTGAATGGTCCTTTCACTCTGACCATCAGTTTGTGGATGATAAGCGGTGCTCATATCCAACTGAGTTCCTAAAGCTTTCTGAAGCGAATACCAAAAATGAGATGTAAATCTGCTATCTTTATATGAGATTATTGAAATTGGCACCCCATGCCTAGAGACCACTTCTTTCAAGTACAGTCTCGTTAGTTTCTCTATTGAATATGTTTCCTTCATTAGCAGAAAATGTTCAGATTTAGTGAGTCGATCAATGATTACCCAAATTGTATCGTGACGACTTAACGTCTTTGGTAATTTAGTGACAAAGTCCATGGTAATCTTTTTCCCACTTCCACTAGGGAATCTCAAGTTGTACCAATAAACCAGATGGTTTTTGATGTTCAGCCTTAACCTTTGCACACGTCAGACATTTAGTAACATAGGTGGTGATTTCTTTCTTCATATTTGGCCACCAATATAACTTCTTCAGATCCTAATACATCTTATCCGATCCAAGATGGATAGGCTATTTAGACTTGTGCGATTCATGCATAATCAAGTCCCTCAATCCTCCAAAACCTGGTAACCAACTATGTTTCTCAATACAGAGGGCTCCGTTAGGACGAGCCTCAAACTCTTTGTTCATACCACGTAGGTTTTCTTCCTTGACGTTTTCTTCCTTCATTGCTTCGGCTTGAGCATTACAAATTTAGAATGGAAGGTTTAAGTCGATTGTCATCATTATGGCTCAAACTCGTAGCGGCTTAACCCTTTTCTTTCGGCTTAAGGCATCTGCCACAACGTTTACCTTTCCCGGGTGATAACAAATCTCACAATCGTAATCACTCAATAGTTCCAACCGTCGGTGTTGTCTCATGTTCAGCTCCTTCTAATCAAGAATGTGTTGCAAGAACTTGTGATCAGCGGACATGACACACTTCATGCCATACAGATAGTGCCTCAAAATCTTTAGAGCAAATACTACGTCTCCTAGTTCTAAGTCGTGAGTAGTGTTGTTCTTCTCATGAATCTTGAGTTGGCGGGACGCGTAAGCTATGATTTTCTCCTTTGCATCAAAACCGCGCCCAACCCTTTGTGCGAAGCATCATAGTAAACCATGAAGTTTTCGCTTCCTTCGGGTAATGTCAAAATCAGCGCACTACACAATTTCTGTTTCAATTTTTGAAATGCCGCTTCTTCGTTTTCTCCCTAATCAAACTTCACGCTCTTCTGAGTCAACTTAGTCATAGGCTTAGCAGTTTTTGAGAAACCTTCGATAAATCGTCAGTAATATCCGGCAAGACCTAGAAATTGACAAATTTTTGTTAGAGTCTTAGGTGATGCCCAATCCTTGATCGATTCAATCTTATCTGGATCAACGTGAATGCATTCACTATCAATCACTTGACCGAGAAATTACACTTTTGGATGCCTAAAATTCACACTTTGAGAACTTAGCATACAATTCCTCCTTCCTTTGCAGTTCCAGAATTTGCTTCAGATGCTCTTCATGCTCTTCTTTACTACGAGAGTAGACGAGGATGTTTTCTATGAATACTATCACAAACTTGTCCAGATACTATTTGCACACCCAATTCATGAGATCCATGAATACCACCGATACGTTTGTCAATCCAAAAGGCATCACTTGGAACTATTAATGACCATAATGAGTCCTAAACGCCGTCTTTGGAATATCCTCTTCTCGAACTCTGAGTTGGTGATAACCATACCTCAGGTCGATCTTTGAGTAAACACTCGATCCTTGCAGCTGGTCAAACAAATCATCGATTATTGGAAGTGGATAACGGTTCTTCACAGTAAGCTTGTTCAACTCTCGGTAATCAATGCACATTCTGAAAGATCCGTCTTTCTTCTTGATAAATAAAACTAGAGCTCCCTAAGGTGGGGAACTTGGTCTTATAAAACCTTTGTCAGAAAGTTCTTGCAATTGAGTAGACAACTCTTGCATTTCTGACGTGGCTAGTCTATACGGGGATCATGCTACAAGTGCGGTACCGAGGACTAATTCGATTTGAAATTCAACTTGTCAGGCTGGTTGAAGTCCTGACAAGTCTTCTGGAAAGACTTCCAGAAAATCCCGCACGATAGGTACGTCCTTAAGTCGCTTCTCTTCCGACTTTTTCTCCTTATTCTTTTCAGTGATCTGTGCCAGAAAGACATGGCATCCTTACAGTATATACTTCTATGCCTTGGTGCACGATATGATGTTCAATATGGGCTCGCTACTACCATCATTCCTATTGCCTTAAATCATTAAAGCTTCATCACCTAAGGGGATATGGACAAGCTTCTCATTACAAACATTCACGGCGCGGTACTTCGACTACCAATCCATACCAATGATAACGTCAAAGCTACCTAGTTCTACGGGCATTAAGTCGATGTTGAACGGGTGGTTTAGAAAATTTAGGATACAACCTCGAATTATAGAATTCGTTTATGTTGTCTTCCTGTCAGCTGACTCTACAATGTACTTAGTGTCTAAAACAATTTAGACGATATCACTTAGAAGGATAAAAGTAGTAGATATGAACTTTTATCGGCTAGGTTCTAGGTACTTGCAATCATGATGTCTTTTGCCTTAACTTCATGACCGTGTAGGAATCTCCAAATTTTCTTGATTCTAATCTAATTAAAAGGATAAGTTCATTACGTTCTAAAATCTTACTATCCATAATTATCATGACTACAAGGAGCGTGATTCGGTCTCTCGACTAAGGGTATGGTGTCTCTATATGATAAGGTTAAGAAAAAATCTACTTAGTTATGGCGCTTACTAATACGAATACACATGACAGACACAACTCACGAATACGCACGCAAAATATCAGTAAAACATGAACACGATAAAATCCCATTGAAAATATAGAGAAGAGAAAAGAAAATAGAAATGGAAAGTAAAGATAAATTGACAAAATTTTAAGGTGACTACTCCCAGCACGGTATGATCCTTCCTGAATTATACATAGGTGATCAGGCTATGTATAATTAAGGACTAACGATGCAATGCTCTTTTTCGTCAAACTAGTTTTATGTTTCTCAGAGTTAAATGGTATAAACCATACCGCTTATAAGCTAGTAGTCAAAATAATTTACAAAATCATTTCGAAAGATGATAGCAGAGTAGTTTATAAGATGATAACAAATAGTTTATAGGATGATAACAAAATAGTTTATAAGGTGTTAGCAAGATAAATAATAAGCTGTCAGCAAAACTGTTTGTAGGCTGGCGGTAAAATAGTTTATAAAAGGACAGCAACTCTGTTTATAAGACGACACTAAAATAGTTTATAAGATAACATCCAAATAGTTTATAATAGTAGAACGGTTCATAGAACAATAGTGAAACGGTTCATAAGACGGTAACAAATTCGAGGAGTAGCTTACATTAATAGAGAATTAGAGTATAACCGACGGAATCGTCAGGACACATACATTAAAAGAGAATTTAAAACATCCACATAATACAACGAATGTCACATCCCCAAAATCAGACAGCAGCGGAAAGGCAACCGGGGGTGAGACTTCAAGGCACAAGGTACAAGTCAGATAAAACGACCTAAAAATAAAGACGTTTTATAATACATTTCATGATGTTTCACAATCGCTACATGGAAATATCAGAGTTTACAAATAGGTCCTAACAGTTTTAATAAGACACAATGTTTTCAAAAATGACATAAAGTTTAGATAAAGTTTTCATTGAATGTAATAATAGAATTTCTTTACAAAACACAGTAATTTCAAAAGAAGTTTGATCAAATGTATATAAAAAATGTAGAGTCTCTAAAGTTCATATCCGTGCGGCTTTCTTCTGAGTAATAAACCTGAAAACCTGAGATAAAACATGCTAAAAGTCAAAAAAAATTGTTGAGTGAATTCATAGGTTTATTAGTAAAAGTATAGACCACAAGATTTAAGTAAAGTAGACAAGAGAAACAAATTCACCAAGTCTAAAGAAATATGTATTATTTCTCTAAGCTCATGACCTCGAAACTTTAACTGTCAATGCCCTAAATAAAAGTAGGATGTTTGCCAAAAAACCTAGAAAGTACTTAAAATGTTAAATGCGCCATGGTCACCTAGGGACCATAAATTCAAGGCGAATATTGCTAGTCTTGATAGATCTATACATAACACTCACGCTTACTGCATTAGTAACTAACTGTTCATGATTGAAAAGGGACTTAAGTGATAATGTGGTAACTTAGGCAATAATATTCAGGCAATATCTGGATAGCATACAGTTTAAAAGCACTTGTGTCTAATAGTAAAACAAGCATGTAATCTCCCCCGTATTTATAAAACACATAAGTAAGAAAAAGAGACTATGAAACTCACCTTGAACGAAACAACAAATTACATAAGTACCTTGATTCATGTCAAGTAGTCTTCTCATAATCTTCATCCTCTTGAGGTTTATTACCTTGTTCACATGATTATCTTCTTATGTTGAAGCTTTTATATCATCAACAACTACAAAAACATATGTATAATCAAACCTTGTATTAAAGCAAATAAAACGTATAAAAACAAAAAACTAACAAAATCAAACATAAAAGAACCTAGAATAACATAATTCCGAACACACAAATGAAAAAATAAAAGGCCAAAACACATATTTGTACCTCGAACTTGGCAAAGTGGATCATCTAGTACCCTGAACTTTCAAGGGTGCAGAATGGTATCCTAAACTTGACAAAATAGAATTTCTACTACCCTATACTAATAAACTCAACAATTAATTATTTTTTTCTTTCTAAAAATTATTTTAGTATAATATTTTGTAAAAAATATTTTATAGTAAAACTTTTAGCTAGGCAAAAATATTTTTTCTAAAATTTAATTATTTTTTATCTTTTAAAAATTAATATAGTATTTTAATTATTTATTTAGAATAAAAAGAATGTATATGTAGTATTTATTTTAAAAATATATCTAGAACGCTACTTTTAATATATTTTCCTATTATATTATTATATGTTTGTTTTAAATAATTTTTAGATCAACTTATAACTAACTATATAAGAGTTTTGTAATTTTCAATTTATATATACATATGAAGAAATAAATAGTCAAATTGTTATTGTCTTGAAATTATTTGAAACGAACACTTAAGTATATTATACACATATCTATGTATTAAAAGTAGTGCGGTAATTCACTTTCTATAAAAATATTGTTCCATACAAAAATTTCCGTATTATATACTGAAGTGTCCGTTTCAAATAATTTTGAAACAATAACAATTTGACTATTTAGTTTTTATATGCATATTTAAATTAAAAATTACAAAATTCCTATATAGTTAGTTATAAGTTGATCTAAAAATTATTTGAAACAAACAATTAATTATATTATACGAAGATATATTAAAAGTAGCGTGCTAGAAATATTTTAAAAATCAATGCTACATATACATTCTTTTTATTCTAAATAATCAACTAAAATACTATACTAATTTTTAAAAGATAAAAAATAATTAAATTTTAAGAAAAAAAAATATTTTCCTAACTAAAAGTTTTACTATAAATTATTTATTATAAAATACTCTACTAAAATGATTTTTAGAAAGAAAAAAAATAATTAATTGTTGAGTTTATTAGTATAGGGTAGTAAAAATTTTATTTTGTCAAGTTCATGGTACCATTTTACACCTTTAAAAGTTCAGGGTACTAGATGATCTACTTTGCCAAGTTCAGGTAGTAATATGTGTTTTGGCCTAAGGTTTTTCTTCAAGATCTTAGTTAGGGTTTCAAGATTTGTTGTTGAGTTTTATAGATCTATTATTTTGGGGTATAGATCTTGTGATTTCTCTACTTGTTCTTCATTCTTGTAAGTATCTTGAATCTTTCTTTGTGGTTCTTCCTATGTTCTTCTTATATGTTCAAGATTCATACATCCATATGTTGTGTTTTAATTTTTAAAAGATTTTAAAGACAATATTTCATAAATAATGATACTACTTTGTTTTACTAGTTAAATATTATGTTCTTGGTGAGATGAGAGTTGAATGAGAGTTACAACAATAAAAATGAAGGGATTAGGTTAGATTTTGGTGTGGTTTTGTTGTAGATTAGTTATGAATGGAGATTAGGCTAGATTTGACACTATTGTGAAGTTTGGGTGGAGTTTGGTTGCGTTTTCGACAAAAAGTGCTTGCTATCCTAAATTTGTTTTGAGGTTTTGGTCGACCTAAAAATGTTTTCATTAGGCGCAAAAGTAGTTTTTGGAGAGCTCATTTCGAATAAATAGTTTTTTATATATCGCACATTAAAATTGGATTTAAAACGACCAAGTTATAGCCAAATGAAACTTGAAACATTTTTTGACAAAATCGGATGAATAGTGTGCTGATGTGAATAGTAAAATGAGTTTTCGGACATTTTCGGACATTTTTGGACGTTCTAAACACTAGCGAAACATATAGTAACACATACCTATTGATTAATATCATTTAAAGACGCCGTTAGCATATTTTGGAAAAAGCGATAAAGTTACTAAAAATAGTAAGTTTGGTAAAAATTTAGCGAAACGGACATAAAAGTTAAGCGATTAAGGCTAGTTAGTGCGTTTTAAAAATATAAAAACTTAATAAATATAGGGGACGGTATTAACATTTTGAAACTAAAAACTTTTCTAAAATAGAAACTTTCTAAAAAGAGTAATTTTTGGTTAAACACCGAAACTTAACAAAAAACTATATGATTTTATTTCGTCATGATTTGATAATCAAACTAAAGCAAACACACATGGATGTCTTTTGGGGATGAACATATTGTGCAATTCTTAGCATGCTTTCCTTGTTTCTGAGACGCGTTATTATTCTAGGTCGCGGCTAGATTTCTATATCATCTTTTACTTGCGTTATTATAATTTGCTCATCTTGCTAAGGTGAGTTCATAGCCTCATGTTTTACTACTTTTATTTTACTATTTTGGGGTGAGAAACATTGCTTGTTTTTAAACTATGGACACAGTTACTTTACATTTCCTTTTTCCTGATTACGTGTTGCCTAAGTAGCGAATAGACCACTAATGCTCGAATTATCATGAACCGTCAATTTCTTAACCGACCGTACTGGTTAAGTAAGTGTGAATGTTGTAAATAGATCTATTAACTAATTATCCCTATCCGAGTAAGTAGCGCTTACTAGTTTCGAAGGTCCGAACAAACGGATATATACCATGTCGGAATGTCAATAGGTGATCCTGGTCAGGTACCTTTAGGGCGAGGAATACTATTTGGCATATAAAATGCTTCCTTTTAAATTGAGCTTCGGTGTCATGAGCTTAATGCAAACGTAAATGCTTTTTATGTGAAGTTGTATCTCCTGTAACTGTCACGTGCGTACTGTGAACTTGTGGTCCACCTTTAATATTAAATTTAAACCTATGAATTCACTCAACTTTAGGTTGACCGTTTTAGCATGTTTTTCTCAAGTGCTTAACTATGGATGTCTTTGCTTGCTTTATGGTGTTGCCTTGTATTGGACCGATTTTCAAGAATTATTATTATTATCTATGTTAACATCGTTGTCAAACTTTAAAACCTTTTCTTCGCTTCTGCATATTAACATTGGGCCCATGTAAAACTTTAACTATTTTAATTAAAGCAACGATGTTTGATTTTAAACATACCCTTAGAGGTCGTTCTTTGTATCTTGTGTGATGTGTATTATGACGTCACACCCCCGGACACGTGTTTCTGACTAGGCCCCGTTTGGGGGTGTGACACATTTACAGTCTTCTAATAATCAGGAACATAAGTCATCTGAATGTAATAACATTAAGCTTGCAATTCGAAATAAAAAATCTGAGATTATTTGTGCTACATGTAAGCAATGTTTGATTACTATTAATCATGATGAATGTGTGCTTCAGTATGTGAATGGCATGAAATCTAGAAAGAAAAACCAAAGTGCTAATGTTTCAAAAAGTGCAAATCAAAAGAAACATAAAGTAAATGTTAAGAAATCGGAGAAGTCAGGGTCCAAAGAAAGTATTGCTTCACTTAGGCCTAGCAAACCTAGAATTTGCCTGATGTGGCTTCCAACTGGTAGAATTTTTGACATTTGTGAAATAATAACTTCATCTAGTAACACTGAAAGTGAGTCTGACACATCTGTGTGTGACAATGCAAGTGCTTCTAACACTAGGAACCTACAAACAAAGGGTTTCCTAGTTCTACTTCTTTTCTTGGCAGGTTTTCGAAACTTCGGAGGTAGAATTCAGGTATCTATCTGCTTGTTGTCTTCTGAGTTCGTCTAGGAATGGCTTATGTACACTTCAGTGCATAACCCGAGCTTTAAATAAAAGGGGAGTGTATGCTTCAGTGCGCTTTACCTTCAAAAGAAGAGAAATCTTCTTGTTTTCAAAACAATTGAACATAATTTTTCAAGAATTTTTCAAAAGGATGAAAACTCTGTGTTCAACACTCCCTCCTTATGTCACTTTCAAAATTTGAGTCATTCTTTATAAGTGGATCATTTTTTGAGGGGGAGCTTTTTGAAACCAATTCTTAATGCTTTTAGACACATCCTCTCATATCTTCTTTTGTGTGTCTAAAACATTACACAACTGTAAATATCTATCAGAAAACAAAATACAAAATTATAAAACCTATAAAAGCAATATACAAAATCGAAAAATTTCAAAAATACCAAAAATAATCTTCTCTGACATGTCTCTCGATAATCGATAACATTTACTTACCTAGAAATATTGATTAACATTAGCACGGGTATATAAATGAAGTTCAAGCGAGAGTTTCAAATGTTTTCAAAACATGTTGTAGGAAACTAAAAGGGGGGGGGGTTGAATAGTTTACCGGTTAATTATCCATTTTAAAACTTTGCTTATAAAATGGTTTGATTCGAGTTGTATGTCAATCAATTAACAATATGAATCACAAGTAAACTATCTAATGTAATGAATAAATGTACAATAACAATATAAAGAGATAAGGAAAGAAACGATCAAACCAAGACACCAAGATTTATAGTGGTTCGGCTACGAAGCACCTCTTCGCCTTACTCCACTCCCCGAGTACTCCACTCGAGATTTCACTATATCAACAAGCTCCCTTTAGGCGGAGAAAATCGTTTACATGTCGGTTACTTTCTTTTTTGACACTAAGCTAGATGTCGTGTCTAATCTTAGCTAGAACTATATCTAAGACTCCACATAAGTTCTTTTACATCTCACAAGATATTACACTCTTGATTGACAACAATCCAATTTATCACAAAATACATATATTTACACTATTGGATCTACACACAATCTAATTTACACAAACACCATCAAAAGAAAAATATATGAAGATTTGTGATCTTGAGTGAGGCGGGGAAAGATATCACTTGATAAACAATTTGTTTCTACGTTGAAGTCGATTATCTTTCTTCTCGCACTTGTTTGAGAAGGGAGGAAGAAGTATTTAATCACTTGAAACATGGAACAAGATATGTTTAGTGATCTACGATATGTGTTTTAGAAAGAAAGAAAGAAGAGAGAAAAGTAGATATGAGAAAATTCGTGGCAAGAGGTTGTTTTTTTCAGATAGGGTGGCCCAGTATTTATAGAGGACAAAAATAGTCGTTACTCTGCTGGCGGTCCTGGCGGTCCCTAATATGTTAGGGGGCCGCCCGTAGAGTATGCTCCTCTTTTTGTATTTTAGTAGGGAAGGTGTTATTTGTTTTGGAACCTTCATTTTTGGGGGGAAAAATTTGATTTCAATTTTCATTGTATTAATAATAAATTTCGTTGTTTAAGAATAAATATTTGGTTGTATACTATTTTGGTATTACACTTTTGTAGAAATGTAAGGTTTAACAAAAATATTTTTCTTGATCACTAATCATGTTTAATGATTTGTTTATCCATACCTTATGTGATTAATCTTAGAAATAAAATTTTACGATTAGTAATTTATAAACGTTTAATTTTATCATAAACGTTTTTACATTTTGTTATTATCAAAACATTGAGAGGTCGAAAAATATAAATAACGTTTCCAAGTAAATGTCATCTCGGCTTCTTTGGAACATCTTTTTGTCATTCCTAGGTTGTCTCACGAATCTACCTCTTATTTTAAATAACTTCTTGAAGTCTCTTACCGCCATGGCGTACTCTTCGTCTTCGCTACCGGAAGTCGAACACTCTTCATCACTAGATTCTTTCTTAGCCTTTAAAGCAATAGATTTCCTTTCAACTTTTTCTTTGACTATTTCGGAATCTTTCTTGATGATCATTTCGTGAACTTTGAGGTTCCCGATAAGTTCATCAAGAGATAGTGACGTTAAGTCTTTCGACTCTTCAATCGTCGTGACCTTTGCTCTCCATTTAGGATGTAGAGCCCTAAAAAACTTCCTTACGTAGTTCTTACTAGAATAACCTTCATCAAGAGCTTTAAGACTAGTAATAATAGTATTAAATCTAGCAAAAACACTATCTATAGATTCGTCTTCGGAAATGACGAATTGTTCATATTGTTGAACCAAAAGGTCGATCTTATTATCTTTGACTTGGCTATTACCTTGATGGGTGATTAACAAAGTTTTCCAAATTTATTTTGCCGTGTTACACATGAAAATTCTTTCATATTCTTTTCTTGGCAAAGCATTGTAAATAACCATTTTGGCTTCATTATTTTTCGCAAGTCTCTTTTTGAGATCATCGGTTTGTTTTTCAAAAGGGATAATCCTATCTAATTGATTTCTGAAGTTTGTACAATAGGTTGAATAGTCACCATTCGGTAATAACATTGCCAAAGATCTTGATCTTTTGTATTTATCATATGGTCTCGAATCTATTTTTTCTATAAATAAAACTTTATCACTTTCAAAAGTGTCGTGGTCTTTGCATCGGATTCCACTTCTAGTTTTTTATCTCGGATGTATCCACTGATTGATCAAGTTAAAATACATTATATTTTAAAATCTTAAGTGACTTGGCTCCTGATACCTATATTGTAGGAAAACTAGAAGGCGGGGGGGGGGTTTTGATATAGTTTACGGTTTTAATTATCCTTTTTAACTTGCTTATTGAAAATGGTTTGATTCGAGTTGTATGTCAATCAATCAAACAATATGACATTAAGTAAAACTATCTAATGTAATGAACGAAATAATCAATAACAATATAAAGAGATAAGGAAAGAAACGATCAAACCAAGACACCAAGATTTATAGTGGTTCGGCTACGAAGCACTTCTTCGCTACTCTACTCACCGAGTACTCCACTCAAGATTTCACTATGTCAACAAGATCCCTATTGCGGGGAAGAAAAAACCGTTTATACGTCGCTTACTTTCTTTTCTAACACTAAGCTAGATGTCGAGTCCTAATCTTAGATAGAACCAATCTAAGACTTCACTAAGTCTTTATACACTCACAAGATATACACTCTTGGATTGACACACAATCCAATTTACACAAAATAACAATTTACACTTATTGGATGCTACATACATCCTCCTATTTACACAAACACCACATAGAAAATATAATGATGTAGAGTGGATTTGTGATCTTGAGGAGGAGGAAAGAGATCACTTGATAACAATTAGTTTCTAGATAAATACGATTGTTCTTCTCTTTCACTTGATTAGAAGAAGGGAGGAAGAAGGATTTAATCACTTGAAACAAGATCAAGATATATTAGTGATCAAGATATATGTTTTAGAAAGAAAGAAGAGAGAAAAGTAGATCTGAGAAAATTCGTGGCAAGAGGTTGTTTTTTTCAGAGATGGGGTGCCTTTGTATTTTAGAGGACAAAATTGTCATTTTACTTGGCTGCGGTCCGACGGGTCCTTAATATGTTAGGGGGCCGCCAGGCCTATAAGGGGGTCGCCCGTAGAGTACGCTCCTCTTTTTTTATTTTTGCGGGGAAGGTGTTATCTGTTTTGGAACATTTCATTTAAGGGGGGGGGGGGGAAATCTGATTTCAAACTTATTGTTTTGATAAAACATTTCTTTTATGAATAAATATTTTGTGTATATATTTTTGTAAATACACTTTTGTAGAAATGTAAGGTTTAAGAAAAATATTTTTCTTGATCACTAATCATGTTTAATGATTTGTTTATCCATACTTTAAGTGATTAATCTTAGAAATAGAATTTTACGATTAGTAATTTATAAACGTTTAATTTTATCGTAAACGTTTTTATATTTTGTTATTATCAAAACATCGAGAGGTCGAAAAACATAAATAACGTTTTTAGACATTATTTGTATTAACAATCTCCCCCTTTTTGATGATGATAAAATATAAACTCATTTAGTATAAAAATAGAAGTTTATAAATTACTAATGAGTTTAAATCCATTTCTCCCCCTTTTTGTCGAATTCAAAAAGGTTGAACATCGAATTGTAGTAGAGAGAAAGAAATCGACGATTGAAGACTCCCCCTTGATGTAAGCTCCTCCTTGTTCGGGGCACCAAGGGATCGATCTTACGATAATTTGTTTGCTACAAAACAAAGTTAGAGGTACAAGTGCAAACCAATATAGCACGAAAAATATCTCAAGAGTATAACCCACACTTTAGAAACTCATAAATAAAGTGCATTCAAATTCCTAGAAAGACCATATATAGCCATATAGGTACAAGTGCAAACCAATATATAATGATACAACATAAGATAATCATAACTTAACATAACATAATTAGATCATCCAATAAAAGTAAACTAGTAGATGATTCTTGTTTTTTTAGAAGATGTTTTAAGGAGAGTTGGTAGTGATGGATGAGGGGAAAAGAGTTGAGGGCCCAATGATAAGAGATTTGATTCGATTGAGGTCATCTTTCAAAACGTTGAAGATTTCACGAGTTCCCAAGCAACAGTGACAAAGGTCCGAATGAAAATTTACTTGGTCTAGACAAGGAGGATGAGTGAATGGTGAGGAGGGAGATGAATGAGTAGTTAACTCAATTGCATGTTGAATGTTGATATCAATAAGATTTAAAAGGTGTAGGAGTTCATGCAAATAGTTTTCACGATGATTTTGAATAGAAATTTGTGGAGGTAAAAAGGAGGATGTAGGATTAGATGAATTAGGAGAGGGAGGCAAAGTAGTGGTATCAAAGATTGGAGAGTTTGATTTAGATAGTGAGTTATTTGGAGATAGAGTAGGTGAGCAAGGAAAGGAGTGAGTGTTTCTCCAAGGGTTTATGATTAATTTATGATAGTTCTCACCATAGTTTCTAGGAGATGACATGTTAGGGATAAGTTTAAAATGGGATGTGTTTGATGAGTAGTGATGAAGGATATGATGTTCTTATATAGGAGAATATATGGCAAGGCATGGTATGCTAGTATTAAGGTGTAAGATTTTGTTTTGATACTAAGGGAAATGTCAGCTTTTTACCAAAAGATTAGTCAAAGGTTCAGAAAAAGAGAGAAGACTAAAAAGAAACGTGACTACTGTCGGTGGTCCCATAAAGTTTTGGCGGTCCCGGATATATAAGGGGGACGCCTATCCTTTTAGGGGGCTGTTTTTTGGAGTTTGGAAATTTTCCAAAAGTTAATCTTTTGTTTTAGAATAACTTAAGAGGGTTGGAAGAGTTATTATGGCATTTCTATCACTTCAATAATCACATAATATATCTAAAGGAGAGGATAAATCATGTAATGTGGCCAAGTTAAAGCATATAAATGACTAAAATATCTACTAAATATCACATAGCAATCATGAAATAATAATGTAAACACATCATATACGTACTTGATTATCCATGACAGAGGTTAGGATAATATTACATATTAATAACAATAGTATGCATCTCTAGCAATAATTCTAGAGAAATATTTCAATCATCATTTGAATCAACACTTGAAATTTCTTCAAAAGATATGTAGATAATTGAGTTAAGATGAGTAGGATGAACCCAAGGTTTCATGGATGACCAATATGATTTGTATTTTGATTTTCGTAGATGAGGATTAATTTTGATGATGTGATCATTTAGACGATTTAGAATCATTCCATATGGCATTGGAGAATTTGGTTGATTCTTAATATTTTTAACTCGTTTGGTTAGAAAGTAGGCAAAGTTGAAAGGAGTACTTGTTAGAATGCAATACATCATGTGACATGATGATGTAGGAAGGAATGGTGAGTCATTTTGAGAGCCAAAGGCATTATCTTGAATGATTTCATTCTAACATCTCATGTCATGACGAAGTTCTTCCTTGAGGATTTTGTTTGGAAAAATAGTTTATCCAGTTGTTGTAATTGATTGGATAATTTTCTTTGGTGTTGAAATGTGTGTTTGATAAGCTATGTTTGCCTCTTGATTAGTTTCCAAAGATTCGAGAGAGGTTTCCTTAGAGTAAGAACATTCTCCTTCACATGGAATGGAGAGAATTAAGGCAAATGACTCGAGTGAGAACTTAAATGTTCTTTTCAATGCCCAAAATGTTAAGAAGATGTTTAGATTGTCATCTTTGGTGATTTCTATCGAGGAATAAAATTCAAGTAGAAATCTTGGACAAATTCCTTCATGGAGTTCATATATTTTTAAAAGTTGGATAGCTTGAAAAAGGGTTTGAATATTATCGAATTTGGTGGATTCAGGAGATATAGAGCGACCTTCATGGATTGACCTACATTTTAGGTTTCAAATGATGGGTTTTAAGATATCAGGAATATAGTTTTCATTTGAGATTGTTGGAACGTATGATTTTGTGTACCGTAATTCATCATCCAAAGTCATTTCACCTAAAATTGAAAAGGGTGATTTTAGTGAGGTTCCTTCATTTAAAGAGACGTCTAGTGTGTTCCTATATACAACAAATGTGGAGTAACGATTAACTCGACCTAAAAATAACATCCTAAGAGTTAATCCAAACGCTCCTTAATTTGATTTTACTCATCCAAACAAGTTGAAAAATACATATAAATTATGTATCTCGAAATTTGTTCATGAGATCATTATGCATGTGTTTGAAAATGTTTTTAGGTTGTATTGACAATGCATAACAACAATTTTATTATGTTCCTAACGTGAGTGATTTGAAAATAAAATTAGGGTTTTAGTTCAAAATCAATTTTTCTACAAGCTCATTAATATGTGCAAATCCTATGTCTACAGGAAGCATATTAGTTGTACATTGTATTCTAGTAGTTCTAATTGTACAAAATTGAAAGAAAAATGGAAAATCCCCAATTTTAATTTTTGGTGTTCATCATGAACCCTAGACTCAAATTGAAAGAAAATAGATGAAATGACTTACAATTGATGATCTTTGTGATATTAGGATTGATTATTAGTGTTGATTTGATCTTCAATTGATGTTTTAATGGTTGAATTTGAGTTTTGGTGGGTTTTGGGTCGTGTTCGTCGAGTGCAGCAGATAAGGGGGTGTTTGTTTTTGTGTTTTGAAATTTTTTGTTTAAGTGTTCCATATTATGGTCTGCTGATGGCGGTCCCATATCTCCTGGCGGTCCCAAATATATTGGGGGGCCGCCTATATGGGGGCCGCCCTCAGTCAAGGGTTTTGGACTCATTTTTGACGAAAATTTTACGAAGAGGAGTGACGTTTTAATTTGCATTTCACGAATTAAAGGTGCTTAAAGTACTTCAGATGAAGTATTTAAGTTGTCACGACACGGAATAGAACACGGACTTGAATCGAAATTAGAATAAGGAGAAGCGAACACATAAGGTTTATGGAATGTGTTCCATCATTCCTAAACCAAGATGTAGATAGTTAAGCGATTCACGTTTAAGGGGTTAAGTAAGAATGTCGGCAATATTGTCGACGGACGAAACTTTTTCGATTGAGATATGTCCTTTTTGGACATTATCACAAAGAAAGAGGTGACGAATTTCGATGTGTTTGGTACGAGAATGTTGCACCGGGTTTTTGCTAAGGTCAATCGCGCCTTTGTTGTCGCACATGATGGGAACGTCGTCAAGTTGTATCTCGTAGTCGATGAGAGCTTGTTTCATCCATAGTGCTTGTTGACATGCCATATAGCAAGAGCGGTTTATTTCTTCGAGAACCAAGATGTCAAACAACATCCTACGAACGTACAAATACCGCTAGTGCTTTTTTGGTCGACATAATCTCCCGCATGATCAGAGTCGGTATATACTATGGTTTCTATGTCAGTCCCCTTAGGATACCATAATCCTAAGTGCGTAGTGCCTTTAATACATCGGAAGATACGCTTAACCGCTTCAAGGTAAGAGGTTTTGGGAGCCTCTTGGAAGCGGGCACAAAGGCACACACTAAACATGATATCGGGCCTACTTGCCGTTAGGTATAATAAACTACCTATCATGCCTCGATACTTGGTACTATCTACCGACTCACACTCTTCATATTTGGTGAGTTTAGTATCGGAGGACATGGGGGTTTTCATTGGTTTAGAATCTTCTAGACCAAATTTCTTAAGCATTTCTTTAATATACTTATATTGATTAAAGAATATACCATCTTCCATTTGTTTAATTTGTAATACATTGAAGAAGTTAAGTTCACCCATCATGCTCATCTCGAACTCGTCATGCATGATTTTGGCAAATTCATCACACATGTCTTGACAAGTCGAACCGAATATGATGTCATCGACATATATTTGAACAATGATGAGATTTGAACTTTTCTTCTTAGTAAAAAGAGTGTTATCTACCATTCCTATTTTATATTCATGTTTAATAAGGAAAGCTTTTAATCTATCATACCAAGCTTTGGGTGCTTGTTTAAGACCATATAAAGCTTTCTTTAATTTATAAACATGATCCGGTTTTTTGAAATCAATGAATCCCGGAGGTTGTGCCACGTATACCTCCTCATTGATAAAACCGTTCAGGAATGCACTTTTTACATCCATTTGGAATAATTTAAAATCTAAGGCGCAAGCATAGGCTAATAATATCCTAATAGATTCAAGTCTAGCAACCGGGGCATAAGTTTCATCATAATCGATGCCCTCTTGTTGGTTGTAGCCTTGAGCAACTAACCTAGCCTTATTTCGAGAAACAATACCGTTCTCGTCTAACTTATTTCTAAATACCCATTTAGTTCCTATGATTGTCATATTCCTAGGTTGTGGAACTAACTCCCAAACGTCGTTAGCAATGAATTGATTTAATTCTTCTTGCATGGCGACTATCCAACTTTTATCTCCTAACGCTTCATTCACATTCTTAGGTTCTATAGTTGATATAAAACAAAAGAAGTTACTTTGGTTTTGGGCTTGTGACCTAAGGGTTCTTTGGTTAAGGTTTCCTATGACATTTTCTAATGGATGGTTCCTAGATTCCTTAATGTTGACTATTTCATCAATCTCTAAAGTTTCATCCACAATGTCGTTTTCTAGGTTTTTCTTTTCGGCGACCTTAAGAAATCTAGTACAAGTATACCTAGAGTAATCGTCTACTATGACTAGGGTGTAACGGTTTTCTCCGTAACTCCGTACGGCGGATGGACCAAAGAGATCCATATGGAGGAGTTCTAAGCATCTAGTCGTTGAGGCTATATTCTTAGCTTTGTGACTAACATGAGCTTGTTTTCCAATTTTGCAAGCATCACAAAAATGTTGATCAAACTTAAGCTTAGGTAGGTTTCTAACTAATTCCTTAGAAGCCAACGATTGAATGAGACGCATGTTTGCGTGACCTAACCTCCTATGCCACAATGTGGAATTTTTATCAATCGTAGCTAGACAAATTTGATCCTTCGGCTTATTTCCTAATTTCATCACATATAAGCCTTTCTTCCTAATACCACTACCTATGACTTACCGTCCTTAGTGATTCCACTATCGTGTTCAGAGAAAGTTACTCTACACTTATTGTCACATATTTGTCCTATACTTAGCAAGTTAAATATTAAGTTATCAACATGTTCTACATTATCTATTTTGAGAGAGTCATTAGAAATCGTACCTTTGCCAATGATGTTACCGCGAAGATTACTACCAAAAATGACGTTACCTCCATTGTATGCCTTGTAAGTGGAGAAGAGCTTTCGGTTGCCCGTCATATGTTTAGAGCATCCGCTATCCTTGATCCATTCGTCGGGTTAGAAATCGACTCCAAGGTATATCTATTTATATAGTACAATGACTCAAACATTTGGTCCCCAATATCTCATGGGTCCAAAATTGTTAGTGCCAAACATCCTTTGCATTTGATGTAATTGGTTGGGATGTGAGAATGGAAGACACATTTCTTATGGCATGTAACTTTGACGTGGAAAGTTATTCCAAGTTACGGGAAAGCCATGAGGTTGGTTTTGTCGACCAACATGTCGTTTTGGTTGCGGTGTTTTGGGATGAGAATACTTATTATTGACTCTTCTAGGAGGTGGAGTTTTTGTTCTAAAATTGGGTTTTGAAAATCCAACTACGGGCTTTGGGAATGGCTTATAGAATTGTTTAACTTCATTGTCACTAGCAACATGAATTTTGACTTTGTTTACAATTATGTGTTTTGGTCTAGGACCCAAAATAGATTTTTGAAAAGACATAGTTTTCTCAGATCCAGGTGTTGCTGGTGGCGGTCCCATAATTATTTTGGGGGCCACCTGGTCACTTAGGGGGGCGCCCATATTTATGGGACCTCCATCAGAGGACACTTTTTTCTAAGCTTTCACAAATTTTATTTCCTTAGTTCCACTAGATGATGCTTCAAATGAATTAAACCCTAAACCTAGTTTATCATCGGAGGGTTTTTGACTACTCAACATTTCATTTATGCAATGAGTACTCTTTTCAAATTTATTTAATCTAGTGGATTCTTCTTTGAGTTTTTCATTCTTAATTTTAAGTGCATGACACTTTGCACAATCGAGATCAACTCCCTTATTTTTATCGAGTGTGGATAACTTATCTTTTAATTCTCTAAGCTCGTTTTCTAGACTATTTCTAGTAGCTTTTAGCCTTTTGTTCTTAGTGATTATCTTTAGACTCATTTTGCATAACTTATCATATTCGTTGTCTAAAGCTAAATCATCAATTGATGAGTTTTCATCACTAAAGTAAGATGATTCAGAACATACCTCACATGAAGCATGAGCTACAAGACACGTTTCATCCTTGACCTTTTTGTCATCTTCTTCACTGCTATCGCTCCAAGAGCCTCCGACAAAAGCTCTTTGGTTCTTATCTTTTGGTGGTTTTGGACATTCTCCAATAAGATGATTCGGGTCGCCGCATCTAAAGCATTTTCTATCACTTTTACCGTTTTTGTCATCTCGGCTTCTTTGGAACATCTTTTTGTCATTCCTAGGTTGTCTCACGAATCTACCTCTTATTTTAAATAACTTCTTGAAGTCTCTTACCGCCATGGCGTACTCTTCGTCTTCGCTACCGGAATCCGAACACTCTTCATCACTAGATTCTTTCTTAGCCTTTAAAGCAATAGATTTCCTTTCAACTTTTTCTTTGACTATTTCGGAATCTTTCTTGATGATCATTTCGTAAACTTTAAGGTTCCCAATAAGTTCATTAAGAGATAGTGACGTTAAGTCTTTTGACTTTTCAATCGTCGTGACCTTTGCTCTTTATTTAGGATGTAGATCCCTAAGAAACTTCCTTACGTAGTTCTTACTAGAATAACCTTCATCAAAAGCTTTAAGACTAGTAATAATAATATTAAATTTAGCAAAAGCACTATCTATAGATTCGTCTTCAAAAATGATGAATTGTTTATATTGTTGAACCAAAAGGTCGATCTTATTATCTTTAACTTGGCTATTACCTTGATGGGTGATTAACAAAGTTTTCTAAAAAATAATTGTCGTGTTACACATGAAAATTCGTTCATATTCTTTTCCAGGCAAAGCATTGTAAATAACCATTTTGGCTTCATTATTTTTCGCAAGCCTTCTTTTAAGTCATCAGTTTGTTTTTCAAAAGGGACAACCTCATCGATTTTGGTTTCCGGATTTTGAATAATGGGTTGAAAATCACCATTGGTAATAACATGCCAAAGATCTAGATCTTTTGATTTAACATATGTCTCGAATCTATTTTTCCAATAAATAAAACTATCACTTTCAAAAAGTGGTGGTCTTTGCATAGATTGCCCTTCTAGATATTTTTTGAAATCCATAGATCGATCCAAGGTTTAAAATACAATATATTTTAAAAATTTTGAGTGACCTTGGCTCTTGATACCAATTGTAGGAAACTAGAAGGGGGGTTGAATATTTGACCGTTTTAAAACTTTGCTTATAAAATGATTTGATTCGAGTTGTATGTCAATCAATCAACAATATGAATCACAACTAAACTATCTAATGTAATGAACTAAGTAAACAATAACAATATAGAGAGATAGAGAAAGAAACGATCAAACCAAGACACCAATATTTATAGTGGTTCGGCTACGAAGCACCTCTTCGTTCCTACTCCACTCCCCGAGTACTCCACTCGAGATTTCACTATGTCAACAAGCTCCCTTTAGGCGGAGAAAACCGTTTACACGTCGCTTACTTTTTTTCTGACACTAAGCTAGATATCGAGTCCTAATCTTAGCTAGAACCAATCTAAGAATTCACTAAGTCTTTACACACTCACAACATATATACTCTTGGATTGACAAACAATCCAAATCACAAATACATAATTTACACAATTGGATGTGCACACAATCCAATTTACACAACAACACAAAGTTAATATAATAAAGACTTGTGATCTTGAGTAGGAAGAAGGAGATCACTTAATAACAATTCGTATGTAGAAGAATATGATTGTTCTTCTCTTGCACTTGATTAGAAGAAGAAGGGAGGAAGAAAGAATTAATCACTTGAAACAAGATCAAGGTATGTTAGTGATTAAGATATGTGTTTTAGAAAGAAAGAAAGAAGAGAAAAAAGTAGATCTGAGAAAATTCGTGGCAAGATGTTCTGTTTTTCAGATGGGGTGGCTTAGTATTTATAGGAGACAAAAAGAGCCGTTGTGCTGGCGGCGGTCCCGGCGGTCCCAAATATATTAGGGGGCCGCCGTAGACTACGCTCCTCTTTTTGTCTTTTTATGGGGAATGTGTTATCTGTTTTAGAACCTATTTTGGGGGAAAAATCTGATTTCAAATTTATTATTTTAATAATACATTTCTTTTATAAATAAATATTTTGTTTTTATATTTTTATAAAAACACTTTTGTAGAAATGTAAGGTTTAAGAAAAATATTTTCTTAATCACTAATCATGTTTAATGATTTGTTTATCCATACCTTAAGTGAGTAATCTTAGAAATAGAATTTTACGGTTAGTAATTTATAAACATTTATTTTTATCGTAAATGTTTTTACATTTTGTTATTATCAAAACATCGAGAGGTCAAAATATATAATTAACATTTTTAGACATTATTTGTATTAACATTGTTGTATGATAATACTCGGTTTGAAAATTGTATGCGTTCTTGGTTCTTTCTGTGGTGATTTCTGTGAAATAAGTCGTTATATGTTGTATATGATAAAAATGCTATATGATGCACTCTTGAAGTCAAAAAATCATGTTTGTGAAATTTCTGTGAGAACCGATCTACTCAACTTCCTTTGAGAACCGAACTACTAGTTTTTCTTTAGGAACCGAACTACTAGTTTTCTTTTGGAACTGAACTACTAGTTTCTTTTGGAACCGAACTACTAGTTTTATTTTGGAACCGAACTACTAGTTTTCTTTTCGGAACCGAACTACTAGTTTTCTTTAGGAACCGAACTACTTGATTTCTTTGAGAGCCGATCTACTCGTATTCCTTTAAGAACCGATCTATTAGACTGCATTTGAAGAATCGATCTATTTTGTCTCTTAAGGAACCGATCTATTGGTGACATTTAGAAAACAGTTTATCCTTCAAGACCAAAAACACTTAAGATCAAAATTTCCAAATTAAAAGGCGATTTAAAACCTGATGTAGGGAGCTAATTAAAATTAGTTAATTCTGTAATCTAATCAAGTTAAACTGGCTTAATTGCAAGGTAAAACAAGGATAACTAAAATAAGGCTTAGGATATCAAAATTCTCTAACTAGTTAGAATAAACACGATTCCTAAATGCTCAAACAAGTTTCCTATATGTCTTAAGCATTTTTTTCAATCTAAGTTGTCATTTAATGGAATAGATCTTAAAAAGTGCTAAAAGTCTTAGAGTGCCTAATCCTTAAGAAATTTTCGCATCATGATACAACTTAAAGTGCTCACTTGAAAGGTCTTTATAGTGTATTATATAATTACTTATACATAAACTGTATTGATCCTTTCTTAGCAAAATCATGGATACCACAAAAGCTCAGCAAATTGCTTTGGATGATGCTCTAGTCGCTCCTGCTAACCGTCTTAAGATTGGAAAATGCAATCAACGACTAAGCTCCACTCTCAAATCCAATGAACCTACTCTTCAAGTGGTATTAGACGCTCTGAAACTCACTCCCTTCTATAAAGCATTTGAAATCACTGCTAATGTACTAGAAATCTACATGCAAGTGTTCTGGGCCACTGTCTCCGTCCATCATAAATCACTTCGCTTCAAGATGAACGACAAAAGCCACACTGTTAACCTTGATAACTTCAGAGACATGCTCCAGATTTTCCCTAGACTCCCAGGTCAGAAATTTGAAGATCCTCCATTTGAAGAGGAAATTCTCTCTTTTATTAGAAATCTTGGCCACACTGGAGAGATAAAGGTCTTAACTGATGTCAATGTTAACCACATGCATTAACCCTAGAGATCATTTGCTGCTATCATCAATAGGTTTCTAAGTGGAAAAACTACTGGTTTAGACAATCTTCGCTTGTCACGTACTCAAATCATTTGGGGCATGTATCATAAGAAGAATGTTGATTATGTCTACCTACTGTGGGAAGACCTGGTATATTAAGTGGAGAATAAGAACTTCAAGAAAGATGGTTACACTCGCTTTCAAACATTAAGAACATTATAAGCATGTCGGTCTAGAAGTCACAAGATCACAAGAAGGCAAAGATTACAAGAATGTGAATAGAGATTATGCTTGGTTGATGATCTTAAGAAGCTCAAAAGATCACATACAAGTCAAGAACAAGATACAAGCTAAAGCCTAAAAGTCTAAAGATTGCTACATCAAGATTAACAAGATAAAGAACATGATAACAAGACTACGAGCTAAAGATTGAAGACATTCATAGAATGTAGAGCTTAAGTTTTTGTAAATTGGAGTGACCTCCCTTACGGGGAGATTGTTAGGAATCCAAAAATGGATCAATCACTCCACGTATTTTACGTTTTTAGCTCGTAGTCCACAAAGTATTATTTAGTAAGCTAACCAGGCCAAAGATAAGCAAAAGCCCATGGAAAGCCCATGGCCTAAGCCTTTAGCCGGCTATAGGTGGTATTTATACACCTTTCTATACCTTGGAGAGGTGGTTGGTTGTTCATTTATTTTTACACACTTAATACATTTTCTCTCATGTTTACTTTCTCTCTCTAAAGTGTTCATCCAACCACTCTCTCACTAAAAACACCCCTCTTTCCTATTTTGTTAATGAAGTTCCTTGCTTGAGAAGTTGAATTCTTTCCTAAAGTTCCTTGGCGATTCGATGATTGCTAATAAGTGCATAGACCTCTGGTGGTAATCCTTGGAGAATGATATTTGTTGCTTTGACATCACAATCAGCTTGAATTGCATCTGCAGGAGTCAATTCAAAGTATTTTCTTGGCATAGTCACACCATTTTCCTCAATTGTAGGCCAGATGAGTGGACCATTTTCAACGGATTCAAGGATCATTCGTCCATGTTGTCTATTCAACATGTATAGCTTCATTTTGCTTTTCCAAGAATCGTACATATCATTTTCCAATATAGGTGGACGATTGTCAGCACCTGAAAGAATCGCTTTGTCAGCAAGAGTCGTCACTGAGAAATTTGTATGTTAAAAGATTACTTGTTTGATCGAACGGTGGTAGAAAGAAATTGTGTTTAATTAAGTTGTCTTTTAAGTGTTTGAACTCTTGAAACTACACGGGATTTTACAATTCTTGACAAAACTGGGAAAACGAATCAATGTTTCACGGGATTTTACAAGTCAAAGAAATAAATCGTATAATATTAAAAATTGAGTAGATCGGTTTCAACTAAGAGTTAGTAGTTCGATTTCCACTATAATTCAAGTAGATCGGTTTCCACTAAAATTCAAGTAGATCGGTCTTTACTAAAATTTGATAGATCGGTTTCCACTGAGAAACAATAGATCGGTTTCTACTAAGAAATGAATTGATCGGTTTCAGTAGATCGGTTTCTACTAAGATAGTAGTTCGGTTCCAGTAGATCGGTTTCTACTAAAATAGTAGTTCGGTTCCAGTAGATCGGTTCCCGTAGATCGGATTCTACTAAAACAGCAGTAGATCGGTTGAAACAAAAAAACTATAGATCGGTTGAAACTACACAAAAGTAGATCGGTTCCAACTAGTTCTTAGTAGATCGGTTGCAACTAACTCGAAACCTAAAATTTTAAAATCACAAAAGACGCCTTTTTTATGGTTGTTTTGCAAAAATTATTGTACAACTAGTGTTACTAACCCTATAGGAACAGGAAAAATGGAAACTTTAAGGTTTTTAAGCCGAAGAATTTAAAATCAAGATTTTGGTCTTTATAAAGGATTCGAACACAAAAAGATAAACAAAAATGATGTTTTTCTTGAATCTAAGCACATACATCTATATCCAAAGATATTAGATCAACTTTACCTATGTAAATGATCTTTTATTGTATAGAGGAGCTTCGAAAACAAAGAAAAATAAGAAAAAGGACGTACGGTTTGCAAGAAAAACAACACAAATCAAATATAAAACACAAAAACTAAACACACCACTTCATGGCTCTTGATACCAATTGAATACTATCTAATAACATACATGAAGAGGGAAAGAGAGGTGATTTTAGTGAGAGAGTGGTTGGGTGAACACTTTAGAGAGAGAAAGTAAACATGAGAGAAAATGTATTAAGTGTGTGAAAACAAATGAACAACCAACCACCTCTCCAAGGCATGAAGAGGTGTATAAATACCACATATGGTCGGCTAAAGGCTTAGGCCCATGGGCTTTCCATGGGCTTTTGCTTATCTTTGGCCCAGTTAGCTTACTAAATAATACTTTATGGACTACGAGCTAGAAACGTAAAATACGTGGAGTGACTGATCCTTTTTTGGATTCCTAACATTCTTGGCGTCGGTCACTTCATCCATCAGGTCAGTTCTTTGTTTCTGCTCTTCGAGCAATTATTGATTCCAAGTTGTTGGGGGCAATTAGGTTCCAAGCTTCGTTGGAATAATCTTGTTCCTGGTAAAATCAATATTTTGGCACGGAGGATTCAAAATTATAGGCTACCAATGAGAGCCAATATTGATAAAAGAGGAATAGACCTTCACTTTATTTTATGTCCGTTTTATGAGGAACAAATTGAAGATGAAGATCACCTTTTTGCTCTTTGTCCCTTCTCTCGGACTATTTGGGATTCGATTCGTAAATGGTGGGGCTTAGATGTGAGCCCTTTAGATACCGCCTTGAATGTTCTTGAAAGATGATGGTGATTTGAATTTGGGTGATAAGATAAGTTCTTTGTTCGATGTTGTGGTTCTATGTGCTATATGGTGGATATGGATGGCTCAGAACTTACTTGTTTTTCAGGCGGTTAAGGTTAATTTGATGAACATCATTGATGACATTATTGCGACATCTTATCTTTGGATTAAAAATAGAGATAAGTGTTATAGTATATCTTGGGTTGATTGGTGTTGTAATCCAAGTATTTTGTGTATTCTTTTGTAATCTTTTCTTGATTTGTTCATGATAGCTTACTAGCATGTGTTTTTATATCCATAAATATATAGAGGTGATAGGCTATATATGAGTATATTAGGGTATAATATTTAAGAGTAAATTTGAATAGCATAGGATAGGTTGTTAGATATATAGAAGGTAGGGGTGAGGGGGGGGGGTAGGGGTGAGGGGGGGGGCGGGGTGATAAAATAAAAAGAATAGGTTGGACTTGTGAGGACGCCATATATTTAGAAAAAAGAATAGTTGACTTGTTGAGGCCAAAATTTATTTGTATTCAACTATTTTCCTTATTGGTGAATATGAAATGATGCCTATAGTAAAGACGGAATTGTGTTCCAATATGTGAGGAAATGGTATCATTGGGCACTTCGATGAATCATATAAATATTTTCGTGGCCTGGACTCCCAAACGATTTTGATTGTTGGTCAATATAGTTTGATAATCAGTTCGAGGTCCAGATCAGCTACTAATGTCTCGGGTTTAACACAATACGCGGTCAAACAAAGGGACGCCAATCCAACGGTAACTCAATTTTATGAGGACAAGGTCGAATAAAAAAATTGCGGTTAGAATATCATTATTTTAAAACATACAATGAAAGTAAAAAAAAATAAAAAAATTCTTTCACTTTACTCAAATATTCAAATAATTGCTCAAACACATACAACGTCCTTGTTATGAAACAACACATCTATACCATTTACTTTAAAATCAACGACAGATCGTGCATTATATACTTTCGTTTGTCCCAATTAATCGCTAGTGTCACCAGAAGTATGAAGTAGTGGTGAAGGTGAGCTGAAAGTTTGTTGCACCTCAGTGTCCATAGTTGCATTCCCCACTTGTTCATCGAATTTTTGCAACCCGTTAGAATTTCCAGTTGCATTTCCCAATTGTTCATCGAATTTTTGCAACCCGTTAGAATTTCCATTTGCTCCGGCACCTGTGTAAATGCCCTTACATGATTTGTTATGATTAACAAAAAGTATATGAATAGCCGCAAAGTTTTGATTGTGAAACACTTTGAAACAAAATACTTGTTATTACTACAGGAAACAATTGCTAAAAGTGTCGTAATATATTATGGTTTTATAAAAATAAATGCTACTCCGTATATATTAGGAACAAGAAAACTCTAGGGAAATGTTAGTTATCAGTTCATTTCTGCAAGTATAGTGAAATCTAACCTGTAAAAACTGGCTTGTTTGGTCTCATTTTCCTACGGCGTAAAATGATAAAAACACCCGCGGCAACCCAGATAAGGAAGAAGGCCGGGATGGTAATGCCTAGCACTACTGGTAGAGTGCTACTCTTCTTGCTTTTGGCTACGCTGGTGCTACCTGGAGACGAATCGGTACCCGGAGAACTAGAGCACGGCTTACCAGTTGTACATATTGAAGGGTTTCCGTCAAGACTATTCACAAAATGAAAAATAAATTTCAATACATAAGACAACAGCAACTTTTAATAAAAAACATTGAATATTTTCCAATAATGCTTCATATATAACTAAAACACAGTACAATTACAAAGAGTTTTTAAGAATTAACTTACACTAATTTCAGATTTTTGTTCTGTGATAGTGAAGTGGGTATGCGTCCACTAAATTGGTTATTAGCCAAATTCCTACAAAACGAAGACTTCAGATCAGAAGCAGATAAGCATTTTATTACATAGTTACCGTTAAACAATAACCTTAAAAAAAATGCCTGAAGCGGCAACATTAAAATGTATGTCAAGATTCATGAACCTTTGCTGGCACGATATACACTTACAATTGTTGAAGTTTAGGCATTGTGCCAAGGAAACTAGGAATTGTTCCAGTCAAGCTGTTGGCGTGCAAATCACTGAAAGCAAAAGAAGCAGTTATAAGAAGGTATATAAAATTACTTCTATATTATATACATCAAAATTCAAAGTTAAACATGGCAAAAACATATACATCAAAATTGTTGGTTGTTTTAATTTTAATTATAATCCATTAAAACTGAAAACCAACGGTAGCCAGCTGCACTGATATCTGATCATCCAATAGCTTTACCAAATTGATCCGGACAGGTTTTGGCAACTATATATATAGACGATCAAACGGTCTAACAAGCAAAAAATGGATCAGGTTGATTGTTAAACTCACATTATTTCAAGAGCATCCATGGAGCTGATGTCTGGAAGTGAACCGGAAAGATTGAAACTATCAAGATATCTGCAACATTTAAATATCCACACAATTTAATTGGGATTTTTTTTCTTGACAAAAATATGAAACAAAATTGTGAAAAGGCTAGTTTATTTCTTACAATGAGATAACACGAGGCGTAGCATCATTGCTGCAGTTGAGCCAGTCCCACGAATAAGGTGCTGGAAGGCATGGGTCGCCACTCCAACCTCCTAACACGTCGAATGTGTTTTGTAACAAAGTTAAGGCTGCAACTGTTTTTCCATTTAAAAGAAAAATTAGTTTCAAGAATAGCATAAATACAATATTAATTAAAGGTGTTTATTCCAACCCAACCCTTATGAAATGCATTATTAATCCTTAGATTGATAAAAATAGTGACAAATTTATAAATAAGATCGAAAGTATTGCTAACCATCATCGCTGTAGGTACCATCAGTTAGAACATCGGCAATGTTAAATACCTCTATGGCATTTATGAGAGGAGGGAGATCAGAATCAACATCAGCTGTTAAAGTTATATTTGTGAAGGAATCAACCGTGTAATTATAAAGGTAGCGTTCCATCACAGTCCCGTAAGGTGGTGAAAATGAATCTGAAGACAATGCACGACTTCCTGAACTCGATGTCTCATAATAATTAAATGATCTCGTTTGACTAGAATCAAGGTTGCTAACTTCCGAGTAATACGTATTTATGTAATATGCATATGGAGAAGGAGATAGTGTGGTCACGATGAAACTATCGGTCGTGCTTGTCATTGCATTTTGAAAAATTTCAAGAGGGGCGTTATCAGGTGTAGTTGGATCAATAGCAGCTACTTCACTTGTTACAGTGTCAGTTACGTCAGGGGATACCCACATTCGGTCATAGGGATCGCTCGGGTACCTGGAATATCGAAGTTATTAGAAATCAGAAGTTGTAGAATATTAAGAAATAACTAGTAGTTAATTACTTGAAAAAAAGGAACTCAAATAACATACCTTATGGTTTGACTTGCACCATAAGCATACCTAGCAATCAAGAACAAAGCCTGATTCTCGTCTACTTCTTTATAAACTTCCGAGTCAACACTGCGAAACTCAAGAGCCGAAATAAATGGGAATTGATTGGCCTTTGTTTTAGCCACGCACACGCTAGCTGTATCTCCTTTTGTAACATAAGTAACTTCGTAATATATAAACCCACTCATTGTAGTCTGAACTGTGGCCCAAAGATTCCCATCAAAGTGTAGATCGAACATGGGAGGCTTTGACAATCTATCATAATTTCCGTAGTTGAAACTAGCCCGAACTAGGACCTTTTCACCCTTCGTAACCGGTACCGAATAACAATTCTTTTTGCGACTGGTGAAAACTCTAAGGGTGTCCATCACCGAAGGTACCAAGTTACTAGATTGAACAACTCGTGCATCCCCATTCGAGACAAGTGTATCATCAGGAGTCCAAGTTATGAGGTTCGAATCAGTTATAGGGTCTGATGCGCCACAATTTATGCTTGCAATCACTGAAAACATAACGGAACTCAATTAGCAAATTAAAGTACATTATTTGATCAAATAAACTTTGAAATGTAAACACAAAACTGGATTTACGAAACTAGTGGTGTAATGGAACTATATGAAATCATATATTTTCCTACTCAAACAGTAGATAATCATACGATATGATCAATGAACGAATCAACTAGATATCATACTACTGAGTACTGACGAACGCAATGAAGTTTATAGGTGACACTTACATTGGCCGGAAACGGAGAATATGAATAGAGCTAAAAGGAAAACGACCGGTAACAACTTGAAGTGTCCGGCCATAGTGATATGTGTATATAAGATCGAGTTGATGACATTTAAAGCTTGATTTGTGAGGTATATATAGTCGATGTCAATATTGACTTTCAAGTGAGTAGACTTTGGAGGGTTATCATTGTAACATCGGAAATGGCATACAATAGTTTAGTCTAAGTAAACGTTCGATAATACAAAACATGACAGGTCATATGAAGAGGTTTGTGAGATTAAAAAACGTAAGCACTTGATTTTTAGCTTAACTATTTCTTAATTGTTCCAAACATATTAAAATCACGATAAAGGGTCTCAATTTTTTTCCCTTTCGAAAACAATGTCACAATTTACCTGCGCACTTTGTACGGTAAAAAAGTAAAGCTTTACAATTAGTAGATTGGTGAACCGCAAAGCAGTCATGAATTGATTCAGATGAAAAAATGACACACGAGTATAATATGTACTACTTCAATGTAAGTTTAATTAAATCAATCTTTATAATAGATAAGGTATGTATTATTTACTACATAACTGTTTTGGCCCCATTTCGGTGATATCAGTTTCGATTTTGTAGCTTTAACTGTGTGCATGGACATTGCCGACATGACTATCATGCAATATTTGAATGTAACATGGACTTCTGAAAAATGGTTTTATCGACCTGATAAGGAAATTTGTAAGACAACACAACGATCTTTGCGCGTTACAAATGGTTATCTGGTTTATTTTTTTGGCAACCATGATAAAACAAAATTTAGTAAGAAAGAAAAATAAAAGCTATCTTGTTTAGCTTATGGTTCAATACGTGAAGAATTCAATTCAAACTTCTCATGATAGCACTATGTAACATTTGTGGACTCTTGGAATGTGTGAGTTGTACTAGACATGTACGACTAGAAGTGTGTGAGTCTATTGGGGGCACACACGTTAAACACATAGAGTACGTTTAATACTTCACGTAAAAGTTTCTAAGTAAACCTTTAGACATCGAACGACCAAGACATGAATCCTACTGTGTCCTAATGAGTTAGCCGGTCACAAGGATGATTCTAGAGGATGTCTAGGTTCATTGTATGTAGAGATAAGGCAAAGAGTATGGTGATAAGGATTGGAAGTGTTTTGGTAAGACCTAAACTCAAAGTTTGAGTCTTATCATGAGTTAAGTGAATGAGGCTATATATATACCCCTCCCTAACTCATTTAGGTCGTCCAACACAGATCAAAACCACCCTCAATACCTGCCATCTTTTCCCTTTTTTCTCATATCAGCCGAATCCCTTAAAACTCTATTAGGGTTTTGAATTTCGGTTCTACTTTACACCTTCTGTTCTAATTCGGTTAATCCTAAGAGGTTAATCTAATTGTGGTTTGATCCCTAGGCTGTTATAGAAGGTACTTTGGTTTACTTGTTCTCAAGGTGTAAGAACATCCAGAAACGAGCTAGGGTTTGTTTCATTGAATTTCGGTTGGATTTACCTATTTCGGTTACAACCGAATTCGGTTAAATCCTAGGATACACAAGCTGAATTTTGGTTATCGATACAAGAGTAGTATTTGTGACTTTATTCAGGTTGCTTTGGTTTACAATTTTTGTTTGGGATACACGTGAAGTAGGACTAGCATCCGGGCGTGCTTGTTAGACGTGTTTGTGTGAGCACTCGTAGAGGTGACCACTTAGTCACTTTTGTTTCATAACCATATGCTGTTGACTTCAAGGGTATGTTTTCCATTTACATTTTATGTTCCTCATTGTGTTTATATGTATGTTAATTGTTTATGCTAAACTGAATCTATCCGCTGCGTACTCGTAAGAGTTGATGGTTAACCTGATTGTTAAATTTCAACAACCTCTACATGTGAATACATTTATTAATTACTTTAGTTGCATAAAAAAAATTCAATATTAATAAAGTGAAATACAGTTTGTTAAAGTATAAATCACATTTATTAATTACTTTAGTTGCATAAAAAATTCAATATTAATAAAGTGAAATACAGTTTAAAAAACTAAATAGTTTATACTAACTTTACCGAACACAGTTATTATATATATATACTATGAATGGGATAAAACGCTGCCGTTTTTGGCAGCGTTGCTACAGTGCCCGAAATATTGGGCTCCCATTTTGG
>BQNB010003919.1:0-18736 GCA_026074375.1 Tanacetum coccineum | reverse complement strand
GGGAACTTTGATCTGGTATTTCAAAGAGAGGAAGAATTCCATTTAGCCACCACTCCGCAACTAATCAGACTTCATAATGGAATTCTAAGGGGGAATCCGAGGCTGAAGAATTTTTCAAGAAGTTGGAGCTGACAATAGAAGCTAGGAATGATGCTAAGCAGGCTAGAAAAATTGTTCAAGATAACTTAGATGGCATGGGCCAAATCATGTAATAAATTAATGAAGTTATTTTTTTTCCGTTATTAAATTATGTGTAAGAAGAAGCTGTGTCTCACTTACTATATTTTTTACTTAGCTTAATTTATATTCAAATAGGGGGAGATTGTTGGGCCAATTCAGAGCCCAATGATCAGTGCCTAGATTTAAACAGAAATTAGGCTAAGTATTGAAAGACCCGCTGATAGACATCAGCGGGTATTGAAGGACTCGCTGAGTGCAAAGCCTCAGCGAGCAATCTCAGACGTATTCAAGTCAAAGACATCGTCAAGGAAGTCGAAGATCACTTGAAGACATACTCGTCAGCTGGGATGGATATCAGCTGGTATGTAGAAGGAATACGTTGTGGTTCTAAGGAGAGTCAGAGGTGGCAATACTCTGACTATCCTATTACCCTTTGAAGAAGAACAAGCTGAGCTTAAGTTGTTCTCTGAAGTTTAGGCGGGAAACTCTAATAACTTGTCATGGCGGGACAAAAGGGTATTTGAGTTAAAGCCTGTACCAAGTACGAAGTTGGTAAAAGTAGTGAACAGTTGGCAGAACTGTTCACTAAAGTATGGGCGGGTAGTTTCCAAGAATGGACGTGCATTAAATACCTCGTACGTCCTCCACTAGATTCTTGACACGTTGCAACTACCCCCACTAAGGACGCAACCTCGTATTAGTATAAATAGAGAATGTTGTAAGGAGTAAATGATGTCGCTTTTATTGTTGTTTCCTTTTTGACCTTAATGATTTCTTCTTATGTTATATGATACTTGATGCAAGATATATGAACGGATAGAGTTTTGAATATATTTTTCGTTGGTAAAATTTTCGTTCAATATTATATAACACAAACAAAAATATTTATGGTCAAAGTTGAGGAAAAAAGACTTAAAAGATTCCATTGTGGACACTTAATATGGGACGGAGGGAGTATTAGTATAAATAGAGAATGTTGTAAGGAGTAAATGCTATCGCTTTTATTGTTGTTGTTATTATAGGCAATTTACTCCTTTGTCAAACTTACACAATAAGACCTCTGATCCTATCAGTTGGCTATATAAGTTCGCTTGTAAATTGGATACTTCTATCAAGTTTATTGTTCAAAGGTGATCATTACATTGTCATTCAATTTGTGCGATCCATAGCACATGGTAATACTTTGATTCTTATCAATAAAGCATTACACGATTGAATAGTTATTACTTGTGTTACTTACATTAGATAAGTGTTATATTCCTTATAGACGTGTTTGAGTTTAATTGGGACTTTGTCAATTGGTATACAGAGCCAGGTTGATTTATTTATAAACTCTTTTAGAACTGTTCTATTGTTTTTTAACAAATCAAGTGTCAATCATGTCTAGAATACCATACCACCTATCCCATACCTTTCGAAACACGTTCTTGGTAACACCGGGGGGGAATGCTAATAGTTATATAGGGTTGACCTCGATGCCTACAACTACTTACCCTATCAACACTACGGATACAACAAATTGTGTCTCAATAGTGTTGTTGATTCAATGAGGAGGGTTCTCAGTCACAAAATGTTTCCTGCTTTTGATCAAAAATAGGACTTTTCTCATGACGTTTGAAGTTAGGTCTTAGTATTACTTGACGGGACTGAACCTTACCTTCTAATATAACTCTAGAAGATGGACCATTTGTACCCATGTCAAGTTTGTCCACTTCTGAAAATCCTTTGCCTAAACGTCAAAATCAATGGTCAAATGCTGAGAGTCGTCTTGCTAATCAAGATAAATGATTAAAAAAGTATCATTATATATTGCTTACCAAATGATGTTATGAAATTTGTCATCAGTGAAAACTGCAAAAGATGATGTGGTCATGATCTCATTTTAGTCTCATGGGGACCACTTGACACAAGAGGAATACCAAAGTTCTGCAGCCTTTTGTGAGACTCAAGTTCATATGCTTTTAAATCACTTGGAAGGTGAAAAAGTAAATGGAAAATTTTCTCAAGGTTTAAGAAATGCTTGCTAAAATGCCTTGAAATTAAAGGTGTTACCATCATCAAGCAGATGTCACAATGCAGTTTGTTATAGATGCTCAAAAGAAAATGGCTGAGCATGAATCAACTCATAGGGCAAATAATTCTATCAAAACTGATAGCCTAGCCACTCTGTATGGCAAGTACAATTATTAGGGAGGGTTGATTGATCAAATCTATGAGTCAGAGACATAAAGATTTACCATTCAGGCCTCAAGCTCAAAAGCCTTGATTTCTAACTATCAATTTTAGGATAGTGACTCTGAAGAAGATCAGAGGACCAACAACGAATTCATGGCTGACCTAAATGCTGTTTAGTTTCATGAAAGAGCTTACTGGCAAATCAGAAGGAGGTTTTTATAAGAGGTTGGCAGGGTTGGGTCAGATATGAAACCCTTGGACAAATCAAGAAAACCTGTTTTGCTTGTGGGATACTTGGTCATTTTCAAAAAGCAACTGTCCATACACTATAAAATTCAACACCTTTTTTTCTTTTTTTTTCCTTATCCATTCTCAAACAATTCTTCAACAAATCCAAACAATATCAACACACATCCTTCAACCAAACATCTTCTTCAGAACTCTGGTAATCAATCAAAAGATTCAAGGGAAAATAAAGGGACTCTCAAAGCCTGAAATGGCTGCTTTTTGTCCTAACCAAGAGGATTGATGATATGACCAAGGAAAAAAGTGAAAAGGGAAAGAAGAAAAAAGAAAAGAGTGAAAAAGGTTTGATAGCTGAGCATTTTGTCACAACCCAAAAATTTCCGATCAATATTTTAGCCGTTTCCGTTTAGTTATTTGAAAATTTTATTATTTCGTTTAATTTTTACGTTTAACCGGGAAGTTGTCCCGCGTTTATCTGAGAATCATTACCGGAAGCGATCCGTGTATCCAATCATCGTAGTATTTCGCCAGTAGACGCGTTTTTACATTTTTAATTAATATTTAAAATTTCAAAGAATTTCGTGAAGTCGTTATTCATTTTCGTTAGTTGTGTGTTCCGGATTCATTTTTTAAGTTAACTTATGCAGTGGCATGGACCCTTGGAAATTAAATCAAAAGGAGGGAACTTTGATTCCTAGAAGGGGGAGTCAAAAAATGGTCCCGCACTTGGCCTTGTTTGGGAACCAAACACTCACATCTCAAAATCATACTATAGGATATCCATATTGAATTGTGATATAAAGGGGAGCATGTTCCTCACTTATGCTTGTATTAGTCCTTTACTTCACCTCATTGGAATGATAATAATTGGCTCCCCTCTTGGTTCTTTTGTCCCTTGTCGTCAACCACACACCCACATACACTTTAATTTCAAAATTTTGCTTACATCTTAAGGGTCAAATGTCTATATATCATTCCACCAACACCACGTTCATTCATCATTTCATCCATCACTTTCTCACACTAGAAAAATAAACACACACATCCTCTTTCCCTCTCCTCTCTTGTTCGAACCATCAAACACACACAAATTCTTATGAGTTTTTTCAATCTTTTGAATCAAAACCATTTGAAGATAAGTGTTCAGGTTGATTGTTCGGGTATCTTATAAACATTGTTTGGGTTGTTTTAGTCTTAATCCCCGAATCCATCTTTCATCCACTAATTCTTTCTTTTCGTGTCGCTAAGTCGTCAAATCTTTTATAAAAACTTGTACTTTTATGATCATAATATATGATTTATATACTAGTTGTACAAAAGGATTTATCAAAGTTTACATTTTTTACAACTCGTAAACTTTTTAAAGGATGTATATTGGTTCGAAAAATGAGTAAAGTAAATATAAGAAATCATAGTTTTGTGACTCGTGGTTATTTCGTATAATAAAGAATGAAAACCTTATGGCTTATTTTGTTTTGGTTTAGATTTTAATGTAAGCTTTAGGAAAACTTATTTGATCTTATTTGAGCTTATTGGGCTCATGTTTGGTTCGACCCAATAAGGGTAACCACAAGGAAATGTTGTTCGAACTCATTTGACTTGGCTTATATTTTATTCGGCTTATTTCTTGCTTATTTTGAAAGGACAAAACGTTTAGCTTATTTGGCTTAATAAATAAGCCCACATAAGGACTCTTTATGGACTTATAAGCTGCGTCCTCCGCAGAAGAAGCCACGTACCAAAAGCCTTAAACCAATAAGCTTTGGGTTCGGGCTTATAGTGTTTTGGGTTTATCAAAGGGCTTATAATATGCTTATTCATGGACCAAGCACTTATTTGATACCTTTTTGCATATCGGACTAGTTATAAAGGATTTTGATTGATCGAACTTGTGAAATGTAAATTGAAAATGGGTTTTGATTAAAGTCTACAACTTTGGAAAACGTGTAAACACGAACGGGTCATGCCGAAATCTTATAAAAATTATATACTTAGGATAAATTGTGAAAATATATTTTTATAAATTTTTCCGAATACAAATTATTTATAAATGATAAATAATATATATATTTCACCGTATAAATAAATCAAAATATTTATTTACGCTTTCTACTTACGTATTTAATTTAAAAACCGACAGTTAAGCGTGCTCGTGTGAGGGACAGCAATCGGCATGGGTGGCCTGTCGAGAAATTAGATAAAGTAAATATATAAAAACATTATTATCAAAAATGTTGAAATCAATATTTGGGTTTATTGGGTTAAAGAATGCCGAACAATCAATTACTATATATATACTATATATATATATTATATATATATATATATATATTTATATATATTATTTATTAGATTTATATATTATACTATATATATTCTAATATATTATATATATAATACTTAAAATTAGATTAGTTTATAGTTTATATATTTCAATATTAACTGTATACCAACATCCCCTTAACATTCACTAACGTTTTATTCAACAAGTATTTTTAAGGAAACTTTGATGCATAATTCCGCATTTCTCCTCATTTCGATTCTACGGCCGAAACCTAAATTCTCTTCGGTCGCATCCGTGTACGTCGGTACGTTTCCGTCGCTTTTTCGTGATCTATTTTCTAGAACGTTTACTCTTTCCTTTTCACCGACTCAGGTGTGTTTTATAGCCCACTTTCTTTTACTCGTTTTGAATAATTGTTTTATTACTTGGGGTGAGAAACATTGCTTGTTTTTTTTAAAAACTGGACACATAGTACTATACGTGAGAATAATTCGTCGTTTACGTTGTTGCTCTAAGTTGCGTTTAGACCAATATTGCCTGAATAATCATGAACCGTTTAATTTCCTATACGACTGGCTGGTTAAAATGAGCACGAGTGAATAAATTTAGTATTTCTTCTAATTGGGACTACTAATTATCCCTATCGGGGTAAAAAGCACTTACTAGTTCGAGTAAGCCAAGAACTAACGGATATATGTCATGTCGAAACTAGTTAGGTGGTCTTTGGTTCAGGCCTAATGGCAAGACCTTATATAGCAGTATACATAGATCTTCCAGTATTAGCTTTCGGTCGGTCATGAGCCTTAGCGCACGTTAAACTACCTTTTTTATGTCGAAGTTGTATCTGTTTTTAACTGTCGCATACGTTTTTGTAACGTGGTCGTCCACACTAATTTCTGTTTAATTAAACTGATGAATTCACCAACTTTATGTTGTCGTTTTAAGCATGATTTTTCCAGGTTACTTAGCTTGGACTTTATTGATGTTGCTATGTGGTGTATACGTGCAATATGATATCATCTCTCAAGACTTTTCTTATCATTCATACTCGTTGTCTTTTGAAAACTAAATTATGCTTACAGCAATTATAGAAAACAGTTACTCCCTCCGTCCCTAAATAAATGTCCACTATTGACTTTCAAAGTCATTCTTCTTCAACTTTGACCTTAAATTATTTTGATTGTGTTGTATTATACTTGATACAAAGTATATGAATGGATTGTATTTTGAATGTATTTTCATTGATATAATTTCCATCAAGTATTATATAACACAAACAAAATAATTTAAAGTCAAAGTTAAAGAAGATTGACTTCGAAAGTCAATAGTGGACACTTATTTAGGGACGGAGGGAGTATTAGTTAGTTATTTTCACGAAGGGACACGACTCTTCGTCGCACCCTTTCGTTTTATATATATAGAACCGATTTGTAAAGACATCAGTATGATGATAGATTGAATGAATGACAGATTCTGAATTTATAAAATCTGATAGCAAGTTCATATATTTTGATTTCAACTTGAAAATTCGATCCAACATGGTAATAGCCTGTTTGTGTTGTAACCATCATGTCATGCCTCGTTATCCGATCCTTCTTGGTGTTACTATTTGACTTCTGGTTGTACTTAGGGTCTGTAGCTTCACGAGTAACCGATTTCATACCCATTTGGGGAAAACTTAGTTTGCGCTATTCTCTAGCGTATCTGTCGTTTCCCCTTTGGGCGGCTCACGTAATTCATGACTTGGAATCCACTCAGCGTTGGATTTTAGAGGAAGAGTGCTTCGTAAGGTAGACATGGACGGTGGTTACGAACCTCGTATCCGGTCCAGGTTTTTGGAATATGCGTACAGCGGGGTCCACTCTTTACACATATTTCCTATTTTAGGAGTGTGGTCTGCCCTTTAGATCTGTGGGTGAGTTATATGACGTCTTCCACCCTATACGTCATCATCTACACTAGGGGTGTGCACGGTTCGGTTTGGGTCGGTTTTGGGCTAAAACCGAAACCGAACCGAAATATTCGGTTTTTATAAAACCAAAAACCGAAACCGCTCGGTTTTTGGCGGTTCGGTTTTTTCGGTTTCTCGGTTTTTGCGGTTCGGTTTTTCGGTTTTTTCGGTTTCAAACCGTTTAAATTTGGTTTTTGCTAATTTATATTAATAAACTTGTTTTACGTAGAAAATTGGTTATTTTTTTAATTTTTTTTGTCAATATGAGCCTAATAATGTTTACACAAATTTTTACAATTATACACATATAAATGAGAGACACACACATGCATGTGAAAATACACATAGTATGATCATTGTCATTGTAACGATATATTGTCAAGTAAACACACGTACACGACAAACATATATATAAACATTAAGATAATATATATTATAATAATTTCATCCATAAAATAAATATAAATTTAAAATTTTTAGTTATCATTTATTTATTTATATTATATTAATTATATATTATTATAAAACTGGTTTGGTTCGGTTCGGTTTTTGAACAAAAACCGAAACCAAACCAAAATTTTTCGGTTTTTGAAAAATTAAAAACCGAACCATCGGTTTCTAATTTCGGTCGGTTTTTTCGGTTCGGTTTTTTTGGTTTTCGGTTCGGTTTTGGTTTTTTCGGTTTCTTCTGCTCACCCCTAATCTACACTATAAACTTGGCTGGATTAACAAAGGTATTATCATAACAGTACTAATATAGTTTACATTTATTATTCTTTTTTGTGCATTTATATGAAAATTTTACTTGACAAGCATCCTTTAGTTTGGCATTTTAAAAGCTATTTTATAAAGCCTTTCAGAAAGTAATCAACAAATTTTGATAGCCAAGGGACGGGGTTTGTGCAATGCACAACTATTAAAGACAAGGAGAGCTTATTGTTGTGATTTATTTTGATGTTGATTAAATTTTCCAGAGATAATAATACATAATATTACTATTGTAACTTTTTTAGTTCTCACAAATGAAATTTCCACGTTTTTATGCAAGTTCCTTGTAATTTCCATGGAGTCAAGAAGTAGGTATAAGTAACTAACTTTCACTTTTTCTATTAAATTATGGTCGACAATGACTTCTTATTTTCTAAAGAAAATTATTTGAAGTAATGAGAAAAGTTCTATGTAGAACACTGTTTAATCAAAGAACAATCAACTTCATCTCGATTATTCATTTTATTTCCATCTAATGGTTTAGATTAATTTTTATTTTTATTTAATTAAAAAACTCACTTTCATCCTATTTTTTTTAAATTAAATATCTCACAAACCGTTAATCGTTACGCAAAACGAAACATACCATCGCGACGAGAATTAAATCATCTTTCTATAGAGGGGCACTTCTATATACTTTCGAAGAACTTTAATTTTTTTTTTTCAATCACGTCTGACAAAATCACATGTGATTTTAAGAAATCACATGTGATTGTGATACAAATCACATGTGATTTTTTCAGACGTGAGTGAAAAAAAAATTCGGAAAAAAAGTTCGTCGAAAGTATATAGAAGTGCACTCTATAGAAAGATAAAAAAAATACTCGTCGCGATACTTTCGACGAACTTTTTTCCCGATTTTTTTTCAATCACGTCTGAAAAAATCGCATGTGATTTGTGATACAAATCACATGTGATTTCATTAAATCACGTGTGATTTTTTCAGACGTTACTGAAAAAAAAATCGAAAAAAAAGTCGTCGAAAGTATATAGAAGTGCCCCTTTATAAAAAGATAAAAAAAATACTCGTCGCGATACTTTCGACGATCTTTTTTTCCCATTTTTTTTCAATCACGTCTGAAAAAATCACATGTGATTTGTATCACAATCACATGTGATTTCTTAAAATCACATGTGATTTTGTCAGACGTGATTGAAAAAAAAAAATTTAGTTCGTCAAAAGTATATAAAAGTGCCCCTCTATAGAAAGATAAAAAAATACTCGTCGCGATGGTGTATTTTTGGTCGTTTAACGATTTATCGTTTGCTAGATATTTGAGTTTTAAGAAAAAGGTGAAAAAGTAGGTTTTTTTATTATGATGAAAAAATGAGTGGTTAGGATTACCATTTGTTCTTTTAAGATGACGTTCTTTATGGATCTCACCTCTTGAAGTAATAACAAATGGTGTTTCACTGCAGGTGCTTCTCCTTCACTTATGAAGAAGAGGAAATCGAATATGATACGAATACACAAACAAATTCAACCGCTACTCAATCCTTCTATACTGCTAGTTCGGATCTCAATCGGCCTGTGCCCAGTTTCCATCCTCATGCATCAGAATTCTCAAATCTGGCTGAGAAACCCAGCAATCTGAGGGTATTTACTATTGCTGACCTCAAAGCCGCGACAAAAAACTTTTGCAAGGCTTCGAAGATTGGTGAGGGTGGATTTGGGAGTGTGTATAGGGGTGTAATCAAGAGTTTGGAACCTCCGTTTGAAGATATTCAGGTTGCTGTGAAGTACGCCGATGGGGTATTGCAGGCAAGTTTGGTTTCTTAGACTTTCTTCTATTAAAACTACATAAGTAGCTTTGAGTGCTTAGATAAATAAACTGACTGCTTCTGTTGACACACAAGTTATATAGTATCATACTTTGAAGCGTGAAAGTGATTGCCTATTTTCCTGTACGTATATGATGAGCTGTTAGTAAAAGAAGATTAAATAAACAAAAATTAGCAACTAACTTGAGACTTTTCTTATCGAGATAGCTGTAGTGATAACTAATCCTGAACACCCCCTAAGCAGCTTAGAAACTGCTTGGGATTGCTTGTATAGACTAGTTACCTGATTAGTGGTATGTGCTCTTAGATGTTTTAAGTAAACAACATCAAATTGCTTAGAAGCATATAGGGAGTTTTAATAAACAATCTCTGACACCCTGTAATGTACCAACCCTTTCTCTTTGTATATCTCTTATGTCTATGTGTGTCGAATTCTTGTGGCCGTGTTGGATCCCAACAAATTGGGGTCAAAGCAAGGCTGTTATATCCCAACACGTTAAAATAAAAGTGGTTAAAATGAAAAGTAGTTAAAATTCAACGATATGATATGAGTTGGATTTAGCACCCAATACTTACCATCAGTGGCACTTTTTCCTGATCAATTCACATATTTATATCATTAACTGAAAATCACCTTTGAATTGTTTTATGCATATGACGTTTGCTGAGGATCTTGTTGTAACAGGGGCACAAAGAGTGGTTAACAGAGATTAATGTTCTTGGGGTGGTCGAGCATCCAAACCTTGTCAAACTAGTTGGTTATTGTGCAGAGGATAATGTAAAAGGAACACAACTGCTTTTAGTCTATGAATATATGCCTAATCAAAATGTGAGGGATCATTTATCTGCAAAATCCAAAACACCTCTTTCATGGACAATGAGACTAAAAGTGGCTCAAGATGCGGCTCGTGGCTTGACATATCTACATGAAGATATGGATTATCAGGTAATAAACTTTAAACCTTACCAAATAAAAAATGGACATTCTTACAAGCTACAAAACCAGTAACTTTTGTTTAATGTAGATTATTTTCCGAGATTTTAAATCTTCCAACATTCTTCTCGACGATCATTGGAATGCTAAGCTTTCGGATTTTGGGTTGGCTCGATTAGGTCCTCAAGAAGGACGGACTCATATCTCAACTAAGGTACCATTACTAATTTGTCTCACAAAAATTGCAACTTTCCAACTTTTTGGCAAAAATTTTGAGCTTCCTTTACAGTATCTTAGGTATTTGGCTGCATGTTTCCCGAATCATAACATACAGTAGCATAATATCTAAGATTGCTGTTTATCAGAAGTTCAGTTCAATTTTGTCACAAAGGAACTAAAGAAGGTCCCTTGATAGACCTATAGTAAGATCAAGTAATGATGCATGAAATGTGATGATCGATATGAACATGTTTTTAGCCTTTAGGGACATTTAGAATCGTGTTAAGCTTTTTCAGTGTTATATGAATTTGATTTTTCATCAGTTTGTAGGAACCAAGGGATACGCATGTCCAGAGTACCTTGCAACAGGACATCTCACATCTAAGAGTGATGTGTGGAGCTATGGGGTGTTCCTATATGAACTTATTACGGGTAGGCGCCCATTGGATAGAAACCGGCCTCAGAATGAGCAGAAACTTCTAGAATGGGTGAAACCTTATGTAGACTCCAAAAATCTGGAGCTAATCATTGATTCAAGACTTGAAGGTACATGCTCACTTAAGGTAGCACAGAATTTGTGTTTTATAGCCAATTGTTGCTTGTATAAAGACCCAAAGACAAGGCCAAAAATGAGTGAGATCTTATCATTGGTCGACCATCTCATTGCAGTTCCATCACATGCAACTAGCCCTGCACCACATTTCAAGAGTCTGGCCGTGGTGACTGCTATCAAGTGGAAGAAAGGTGTCGAGGGTAAAAAGACTCATGATGATACTAAAAATAAAGCCGAAAGAGGGTCCAGTGATATGCAGCTTAGTGCAGCTGCTCACACTCCTCAAAAACGCTCTATGAAGCTCTTGAGATCTTGCTTTTAGCAATGAGTGTACATAGTTATAATTATCTAAGAAACTATGAAAGAAATAGTAAAAAACAGTTACTTGTATTTTAAATTTTCATATCTTAACTGGTTTATCTGTAGTTAATAATCAAATATGTAAAGAAAAATTGTGTGCACATATGTATAATAAAGTTAGTAACTATCTCCAGTTTCAAGCTCAAGTGTGTTTTCAAGTTCAGCTTAACTGTGTTTAGAACTTCTATTTTACGAGTTTTCTTCTTTTTTTTAAGTACAGTTAAATTAAAAATGTTTAATGGAATTAAGTTGAATTTTTCTCTTTTTTTCAGAAACGTGGGCTAAGTTTTGCAACTAGCGTTTTGAAGCTCATAGAAGCTTTTTGCTTTTGATTTGAAGAAAATAAAGCTCATATGCACAAAAGTTATAGATAGATTACACCATAGCTGCTAAACATTATTTATAACTAAACAATAGCTAAACCTTATGTCCTTACTATATATGTACTGTCATACTGATGGTGAATGGTTGTAAAAACCAGAAGGTATAAAAGAGAAAACCACGTGACTTGCACATGCTCCAAACTAAAACGAAACCGCCTTGCGATTGAGACAATTTAAGAATATAAAGTGGCCGTCCCTGATTCTTGTTTTTCTCTGTGTCTAGCTCCACTTTATCAAAATACATATGCTGCTTTGAACTTTGATAAATAAAATTTGATATAATCTTGTTAAACGCGTCGAATAAGTGGGTCATGCGTCAAAACCAGGTAAGAAAGATTTTTGCTTTAATTTGTTTTTGTTATACAGATTGATCCACTTGATATAGAATTAATTGATTCAGCTACTAAGTGTTTTCAGTTCAAACATTTCACAGTTTAAAAGATTGAATATCGGATTTAGATGGAATGATTATCTTAAAATGGGTCGAAAAAAATGGTCCATGGCTCAAAACCAGGTAAGCAAGATTGTTGCTTATATTAGTTTCAGCCATATGGGGGTGTTTGGGATTACATATCAATTTATTAGTGTTCGGGTTGTTTTATTGGCTTATTATCTTATTTTGATGATAAATAAGAACTTTTTTGTTCTTTTCTTTATTAAAAAAATCTAATAATGAGCTTTTTGAGTGTTCGAATTGTTTTATTGGCTTATTAAGATGCTATATTAGTGCTTTTCAAGGTATAGAGACTACTTGTATAGTTCTCCCGGTTTAAAAGAATTTAGAAATGTTTTAGAAGTATGTTCATTTGTATAAATCGATAAAATCGCTGCTTTATTTGTTTGATGATTAGCTCAAGGATTAACTTTCAGTTATATGGTTTAAAAGAATTTAGAATACAGAAGTAATGTTTTAGAAGTATGTTCACTTGTATACATCGATAAAAATCGCTGCTTTATTTCTTTGATGATTAACTCAAAGATTAATTTTCAGTTATATGGGGTGTTTGCGATTGCATATC
The DNA here is from genome assembly GCA_026074375.1 of Tanacetum coccineum. Taxonomy (NCBI): domain Eukaryota; kingdom Viridiplantae; phylum Streptophyta; class Magnoliopsida; order Asterales; family Asteraceae; genus Tanacetum; species Tanacetum coccineum. The sequence goes on along the minus strand of BQNB010003919.1, from coordinate 5,882 downwards.
CTGTTTTGTTCTAAAAAAACAATCACCTTTATCATTGTTCGGGTTGTTTCTTAATTTTACAAAAGCATTTTATGATGTGAAATTTACACAGTAATGTGTTGTATACATGTATCAATTTCGATAAAGTTCTGTTTGAAAGATAGAATTTTGATCAATGGTGAGTCCTTTTGGGATGATTCTGTTTTGCCGGGTGAAAAGGCGGGTCATGGGTCTATACCGTGCAAACAAGATACCAGCTTTATTCAGATTTACTTAACATTATTTGAAGTGTGATTCAAATAAAAGATTGATGCTTTTATTAGTATAATGATGAACTCAGGGAGTAATGTTTGGTTATATTGGGTGTTTGGAATTTCAAGTCTAAATGTGTTTTCTGAAGCAATAACTTGTACTCAGTGTTTGGATTGTTATATTGGCTGGCGTACTGAAATATGTCGCTAGCAAAATTTAAGAAAATCAGGGACACAAAAGTAATATCTGGAGCAAATCTATCCCAAAATATGGTTAATGCTTATTTTTTAGGCCAAATATGCACTTTTTAATGAAACACAAATTAACATTGAATTATTGTTATCAACGTATCAGATGGAGCAGAAGCTAAGTTCATCTAATTCAGTATGTGACCAATTGCTTCCTTTCTGTGGAAAATATCCATGGTTTGTTGCTCAGAACCTACAAGCCGAAGAAAATTGTTCTAGAGACCCGATTTTCTACACCCTACATAACCCGCTGACTAACTATCAATGTCAAATCCCTGAGATGATGGGGAGACATATTCGAGGGTATTATCATGGTTGGGTTATTCTTTCCGACCATCCACAAAATGTAATGTGGTCTCTTTGGAACCCCGTGACTTCCAAGATGATTAAATTCCCCCCTTTAATTTTGAAAGATGGAAATTCAGAATCTATCGATGAATGTTGTTTGTCAGCCCCTCCTGACAATCCAAGTTCAGTTCTCCTGTTAACTAGACCCGAAAAACATACCTTTGTTTTCTGTCGTCTAGAGGGTAAAAGAAAAAGGCTAAGATGGATTGAAATGTCATATGCTAGCCAACTCAAGAAAATAACTGGTGATGATGATTCGATAATATATAACCTAGCTTGTTGCAGTGGTAAAGTATATGCATTGAATGCCTTTTCTGCTGGTTATTTTGTCATACAACTTGACATTTTGGTTAAGGATAAAGAAGTTTTAATCAACTTATTGCTCTTAGGGTCAACTCCTATTCCTTCCTGGTATCGTTCCTCTGATTCGAGTTTTTTCCTGAAAGGGTATTGTACCGAATTGTTCTGCATTATGGTATGTTTTTATGAGCAGAAACTTGAGGGAGTTTATATTTTTAAACTGGACATGACTAGAGTAACATCGGAGGAAATGGAGAGATTTAAAGGCTTGGACATGAGTTGTAAGAGATGGCAAGAAGTAGAAGACTGGACCGACGTGTTCATGAGTCAGGAAATTTGGGAAGAATTGGTAGACCTCAAAGAAGCTATTTTTTTTGTGGATCTTGCTGTTGATTACTTGGTATATTACAGACCTGCGGTTGCCTCAGAGTTGGGGGGTTATATACACATTCGTGACAAAATGGGCAAAATTTTGTATTCACACCATGTCAAAGATAATACCGTTTCCCTTTCTTCTATGCCTTCACTAGTGCTGCCAACAAGCAATGTGTCCTTATGGGAATGCAGGTATTCATTATTTATTTATTTTATTAATTGCATAGAGAATGTTTTCTTGAAATAATATTTTGTGTAGGTTAGAAGATGATCATGGAGAAGCTAGATGTACTGATGATTCGAAACAAGAAGTGGACCAGATAGTGGGAAGAGCAGATACACACAATGAGATTGGACTTAATGAACCAAACCTTCTTAATCTTCCGTCTGATATTCTGGAGATGATTATGACGCGCTGTATCGGTGTGGAATACATGAACTTCCGTGCTACATGCAAACGTTGTCATGTAGCAGCACCTTTGATACAATGGAGCAATGAAACTTCAAAAAGGAGATTGCAAACTTATTCGTTTGTTTCACCATGGTTAATAGTGGTAGACAAAAATCAAGGCATTATCAGCTTTACTGATCCGCTATTGGGGGACAACTACTTTATGAAAAATCGACATTTATTAATGGCTCGTCAACAAATTTGTTGTTCCAGTTTTGGTTGGGTGTTATTTTGGAGTACTGAATTTGATTGCCTGGTATTCTATAACCCCTTTACCAGTGATCTCCGCAAGCTTCCGGAGGTAGAGTATAAATTCACGAGCATGTGTTTCTCAGCACCACCAACTTCCCCTGATTGCATGGTTGTTGGATTTCCAGGAACTTATGAGTGCATTGTTTTGATCCACTTTGTAGCTCGGGAACCATCTTGGCGTAGACTTGACGTTGGTGTTAAGCCAACATCTATTCAATTTCCAACATTTGTTGGACAAGATCTTTATGTCTTGGGTAGCGAGGGTGAACTTATTTGTTTTAAAGATTTGGGTGAAGAAGATTACTCCTCGACAACTCTTGAAGCTAAAATCCCAGTAAGCTATTGCATAACTCCAACAAAATTTTATTTAATGAAATGTGATCAAGATCTTCTAAAAGTCATTGTCGGTAAGTTTGGAGAACTTGTTTGATGTATTCAAGTGGAATGATTCCAAACAAGAACGGCTGAAAGTAGATAATTTGGGAAAGCACGCGATTTATATTTGTGGTACAACATGTCTCAGCATTGAGGCCAAAACGCCAGAAATGGAGAACAAGATCTTCTTTCCACTACTGTGTTCCAAGAACAAGAAGATAGTGTTTTATTCACTCGAAACAGGCATGTATCACACATTCAATGGTGGACACATCCAACAACACTTCATGGATTTTCTGGGAACTACATATCATCTCTTCCCTCATGCTTGGATTGAACCAAGTTGGTCCTAGTTACTCTATTATTGGTATTGTTGTTATTTTTTTAGGCATGTTTGAAGTGTTTCATCATTTATTTGGACTTTTGACATGTGTTCGTGGAATCCCAGTTCATGTTTTGGATTTTATTGTTCATGTCATAAACGTATTGTTTTAGTTATTATGATTGTAGTTTTGACTGGACTTTATTTTGTCCAAGGTCTATCTTTTCAAATTATGTTTCCTAATACTAAATTAGCACATTTGAAGGCATAATTCATGCCTATACCGACACGATTAAGCCGGTGAGCTAAATTAAACTATAATTTCATCTTTCAGTTGATAATTTGAAACCCAACATAAGTATTTCTCTGAACATGTTGATCTCCTCACAAGTGTGCAACTTTTTGCTAAGTGTGTAATGTAGCTCACATGTTATTGAGGTCATGTGAGGTGTATCAGAATTGTCAAGTTGCTATCCATTATGTCTTTAACTTAATTATGATAATTGGCTAAGCGTTGAGCTTGGCTTAGGAATAAGTGGTGTGCACCGTAATGGAGTTCATTTGGCTATTCAGTTCCTTCTTTGCTAAATACTGTAGCCATTTTTGGTGCTTTCTTTCATATGAAAAAAATAGTGAGCTTTTGGAGTGTTTGGATTGTTTTATTGGCTTATTAGTGTGCATTTGGACAATCAAGTAACTCTATCAGCTCACCTTCCACTCTGCCTCTTGGCTCTCTAATACAACCCCATACCCACTGACCCTTACCCGACACCAACACCTTCTTCTCTCATTCGAGTCCATAACGCCTGACCATAAATCCACCATGAAGCTTGTACTATCCCCATTCCCCACTTTCTTAGCAAACAATGATTTGAACTCTATCCCTGTCTCGTCTATTCCACCAACTTTGACGAAATCATTCCAACCTCCCACCTTAGCAACCCGAGAAGCTGATCCGACCACCCTATTCATTGCCCCCTCTTTTCCATGGATACTACTAATTACTCGTAATATTTTGCATATTTGACTAGGCGTCCTGAAACAAAACATTGAAGTATGAATTTGAAGAGTGCTATTTGTATGAAATAAAATTCATATTTGTCAAAAAGAAACTAAAGATGGTCCCTTGATAGACCTATATGAGATCAAGCTAACGGTGTCTTTCTATATGAGCTTATCACGGATAGACGCCCACGGATAAGAACGAGCCTCAAAACGAGCATAATTAACTTCTAGAATAATATATGGGCGTGAAACCTTACGTTGACTCTAAAAATCTTGAGCTAGTAATAATAGATTCAAGACTTGAAGGAACATGTTCATTGAAGTGATCAGCAGAAGAGTTATCTTTTATAGCCAATCGTTGTTCGCTTGTCTGTCTAGAGACTCGAAGTGTCCAAAGATAAGACTTAGTGATGCGTAACCAACTCATTGTGGTTAGTTCTCAAAGAACTAGTCCTGCACGGGCCACATTTCAAGAGTCTGGTTGCGGTGACTGCTGTTAAGTGGAGGAACGGTGTTATGAGCAAAACGACTCAAGGGGGTTTATTCAACAGAAGCAAAGGCGAAAACGGGTCGTTTTATATTCAATTTAGAGCATGTTCTCACCTTTCTCGTAAATAAATACCATGCATATGAAACTCACTACAACATTTGCCGGTTTCCCCAGCGACAAAACCGGGGTATCCCGGGCGACTTGTCGATGGGGAAACGTTTCCCGGGCGACATGTCGCCCGGGATAAGTCGAACGGAAAAGCTCGAAGGGGATACGTTCCCGGTCGACTTACCCGGGCGACATCGTCGGGCCCACATAGTTTCAGTCAAGGAATTAAGTGCCACGGTGGAGGGTTTTCCCGGGATACTTATTTCATAAAATGGCTAATTAATATTGATGTTAGATTAATTAATTAATTGGCTAGAATCCTGGGCGTGTCGCCCGGGAAAATGTTTTTAAATATTTTTAATTTTTAAATATAAAATGCATTTTGTCGCCTAGTGGCAACTTTCCCGGGCGACTGTCGCCCAGGATAAGTCTGCAATTTTTTTTGGAACAGTTTTCCCGTTTTCCCGGGCAACATGTCGCCCGGGATAGTGCTACAATAAAATTTTGGTTTTACCTTTCCCGGGCGACATGTCGCCCGGGATAAGTCTGCAATTTTTTTTTTTTTTGAACTGCCTGCAGCAGGCTATTTTTAGATTTTTTTTCGGAAAAAATCTACCAATACTCAAACCTGTGTAAACCAATATATAATCTACCCAAATACATTACAACTTGTATCCAAAACACAATACGATCAACACATTTGATATAATAAAGCTAAATACGTCCAAAATCCGAATAAACACAATATAGCCTACCAAACGGGTGACGAAGTCACAAAACTTGCATTATCCGCAAGATACAAGTCAATATTTACCAAGATAACAAGTTCTAAACATACGAGGAAACAAATATTCGCCAATATACACTTAAGACACAAAATAGCATATATATACTTACCCAACATCTTCTAACTATCGTCCTCATCCTCCCCATCCTCGCCGTCGTCCTCATCATCTCTCTGCTCATCATCCCCGCACCCGCCACTCCCGCTGCCACCACCTATCTCAGGCTGTGACTCAAGCTGCGAAAGCATGAAAAACTTGTCGTCACTCCTAAATAAAATTTTAAGAGTACTCTTAAAATTTTATTTTAGAAATCACTACACGATTTTTGTAAAAATACAAAATGATGAATTAACTGTACAATTTACAGCCATGTTACAAAAATGTGTTTAGTTGTAATATAAAAGTCAGTAATTTTGTCTTCCTTTAATGATGAAAAGTGTGTTTAGTTGTTGGCTTCAAGCACAAATGTGAGTTGAAGTTCTATTCTAGTGTACAAGATTGTCAAAGAATAATAAAATAAAATAGTAAAAATCTTCCACAGATCATGACAATATAACCATAACATTTAAAATATCTCAAAAGAGATGCTAGT
>BQNB010003918.1:69318-111330 GCA_026074375.1 Tanacetum coccineum | reverse complement strand
ATTACTACCTTTGAAAGCTTCATTAGCTTGTTGTTTGATAGATCCAGCTAATTGAATGTTTTTATTTTCTTCAGTGGCCATATGTTGACTAATAAACTGTTTTTTATTGGATTTATAGGAAATTATTGATTTCTCCATGAATAGCTCCATAGATACTGTAACTCCAACAACTCTTGGTATCCAGATACTTTATTTGAGAGGCAGGTTATTGCTTCATGAATGCTATGTAACTCCATAATCCCTTGATATGCACCAAATTGTTTTTTAAATGGTATAAAACTACAAGACATATTCAATTTGAAGGCAACTGTAAAGTTATATAGTTAACGAATTTTAATGGGCCAAAATCATAAACACTGCCTATTAGATTTATTTAGCTTTGGTGGAAACTATGATATAGAAATTATGATGTTGAAACAAAATATTAAATTGCTTATAATTTTAGCAAAAGATATATATTATAATTTGATTGTCAGAAAAAAGAAACTTTATGTATTCGAAAATGTGTGTGTGGACAGTGGACACGTACATATACTCCAAAACGCATACTAATTTAACTAAAAACAAATTATGTCTTGCTCAAAAAAAAAACAAATTATGTCGTTTTAGGTGCAATATAAACATGTAATGTCATGTATTTCGCTTGTCCCCTTTTATCATTCATCAATTAAAACGCGCCTTACAATTAATGTTGCCCACAAGAATTCAATCCATATCAATATCAACTTAGGGTCCATTTGGTTTGTAGATGGGTTTAGGTTTAAGTTTAGATTTAGAATTAAGATTTGGATTTGTATTTGGATTTTGATTTGATGCAGGAGAAAGAAAATATAATATAAAATTAAATATTATTTATTTTAAATATTAATATACAACTTAGATTATTATTTATATTATTAAAATGTGACAATAAATATAGAAGAAAGAAAAATAGTGGTTAACAATTAATATGGGCTCACAAAATATGTCAAAAAGCAATGAAGTTTTGTAAACTTAGCTAGTGGGTCTGGACTTGTAGAATCCATAAATATGGGCATGAAGACCATTTTCAAAACCCTTATAGTTGTACCAAACGATTTATTAATACTTTGATGTCAAAAGCTAAAGTCAAATAGGGATAACAAACAGGCCCTTATTATATAAGCAGGAGTGGGATTTAACCTTTAAGGCGAAGGTACGAAGCTTGTATATTGTCTAATTGGATGTCACTGTGGGCTCGAATCACTAAGTACTAACTTGCCGTTAAAAAAATCAACTTATTATAGAGAGAATAAATAAAACAACTACAAAGGAAAACATAAACTGTAAACTTTGAGAGATGATTTACAATAAATGTGGTTCGTATATAGATTAAAATTTAAGGAATTAGCAATTGTAACACAAGAATATATTGAATGGGAACCCTAAGCAATTTCAACAATTTACACGTACAAAGAATTTAAACCAGTATTGACATGCTTAAATAGACATCTAAGCACAAGCCTTCTCTTGTCAGTGCATATGTAGGGCATTAAACATACTTAGCATGATTTTTCTCGGACTAACCATTTTTGACTATTACCATTACTCGGCAAACGCAAGTGTTCTTTCAGTTTTATATACACGAGGATGCAGCTCCATGCGCTTACACACGGGTTGTATCTAATTGTTGCTTGCATAAGGTTTCGTGCATTGGGGGAGTTGTAAGTATGCTGGCATCTTGGTACAATAGTAAGAAGGCCCAGGTAATGGTCTATAATTCAAACAATGCTATTTATTTAAAACTAACTTTGACTCTTGATGATAACTACATTATAAATCTCCAAAGCAAATACGGCCGTCATATGTTACTGACACGATTCTCACTCTGGTGTTTATTTAATACTTATAGAATAAGCTACTTATAAACATCTTGTAAAAAAAGGATACATGTAGGAGAAGAAGGCCTGGAAACATTGGTGAAGTAGTGGTATTTTTACCTAGTTTATAAATTCTTATTTTTTTTTTATTGTATGCATAATAGACAAAATCCAACCAAACAGTAGCAAAAAAAAAAGTTTTTAGAACTAAGGAACAACATTGAATACACTTATTTTTTATTTCTTTAAGGGACTCTTACCGCACATTGCAACGATGCTACTGCAATTCGTTTACGCGCATTTTTCATGGGTTGAAGTGTCGTAACTGTACTTCAGCATGGAAAAACCTTCATCTTTTACAAAAGACGTTGTAACTTTTCACAATGGATCCTTATATGACTTACATATTTTTTAAGGCCCTCGCTTGCGTCGGGATGTTTTTGTAAATAAATTACTATATGCGTCGAAGTTGGATGGACCATGTACAACAGAATTAGTCAATTAGAGGCATAAGATCACGCACATGACACATATTCATGATTGTGAAGTCTACTTATAATAATTTTATATCAAGAAACAAAGGTATGACCAAATTTCATCGGATGTTTCATCTACCGGTACTCTCTTTATCACATCAATGACTCTTTATAAAACGTCCCTAGTTGTATATATCCATAGACACATAACTTTGCCACATATTATAAAAAATGTACTCAATGCTCCAATTTATTCATAATAAGTGTGAGTGTTGACCACACATATCGACGTATTTGTTGTAAGTGTCTTGTATCAATGTACTAAGTGTTACCTTGGTTGCACTTCTACTCCTACCTGGTTGCACCGCCCCAACACGTCCTAACTAATTCATCACATACTGCAACAAACAGGAAATAACAAATTCATGTAACATTTGAGATTTGATCACTACATTAGTCATAAGGTGCTTAGCTTATATTATCGATGGTTTGAGATTTCTGTTAGTAGTACTAAATGAGGATTACATTTTTTCTCATATTATAAGCAGTACAAATACAGCCTGTGAAATTGTTAAGGGGGTTGGATTAATTTAGTTCAATGTAGTTATTGTAGTGGAAATTACACATACCTGCATGTCTTTACTTAGACATGAATGCCTGTTAAAAACTGAATCTATTCACTGCATCGAGGTTCAATTGCTAGCAACCTTCGTGAAAAAAAGAAAGAATACTACAGGTTCCATGCAATTACGGATTAACAATTGATGATGAGAAAGAATCTTAGTCTCAACTGATTCATCTTCGTCTCGCGGTCATTAAACAATCCACCACGGCAAATAATATGACACGTTTGTCGCCTCCATCAACACTAAGGTGTCTTCCACAATCTCATTAAAAAGTCATGCACCATACACTTTCGTAATTGAATCACCACAGTATCTCTTCCCAGCAATCATCATCATCAATACATTCAACTTCAGCTTAGAAAACACAGACTTCGTCTCTGCCGTCATATTTGTGTCTTCCCTTTGGCACACCTTCTTAACATAGTTACTGCTCGTGCGACACATGTCGCACAATCTGGCATGGATAAGTCGCCCCTACATTGGTGTAACCTTAATTACAAAAATTTACACATTATAGTAGTTCTACATCCAAGTTTATAGAAGATGCATAACAAAAAACAAAAGTATACGGGTACACTGGTAGCCATATTTAAGTTTTGCTGGTTGATAGGTAACCCAGTTCGGACGTGCCCGTGCTTTGCTTTTCGCATGTTTCATCACGCCATAATATGTATCATGATATTTATTCATAAATTAATACCTTTTGAGAAAGCAAATTAAAGACACAAAGTTGCCTTCATTTTATTATACATGACGGTTGGAAGAGATCTTTTCCACTGATGCATTCTGACATTGTTCAATTGTTTAAATGAATGATTTTAAAAATGTTGCAACACAATAATGCAATAACAATTCGTAACGCTAATAGACCATAACATACACCACTTTCTACAATCTAGCCCAAACAATTTCTGGAGAAAGCAGGCTCTAACATCGACAATATGCAGCTCATATCTATCTATGTCACCTATGTACCCGTGAACTCACTTAAAATTTATCACATGTATTATCGCTTAACTAAAACAACACTAACTCGAAACTCACTAAGAAGTGGCTCATAGTCTGATCCAATAAGTACATTGCTAGACTTGAGATTCCCATGATGCAATGGATACGATGCAAATTCTGAATGAAGCAAACTCCTTCCTCGCGCTACTCCTTTTATTATCTTCAACCGATTGGGCCATGTTAATTCAGCATGGGAATTCCCACGTTCACCTGTAAGGATAACAAATCACATGTTTATCTTAGTGTGTATAGGTTCGTATATCGATTAAATGAAATGAGGGTTGTTTGAGATACCATGTAAAACGTATAGCAGGCTGCCTCTCGAGACTGCCTCTCGCAATATATTCAGATACCAAAAGTTTCTCTTCTTTCCGGAAATGATATATGTCCAATGTGTCAATATGGTTTTGTCTGCTCAATTTCGCTAACTTTTTTCATTCTGCATCAAAGACATCTTACTGTTACATGAAAGAGATCGTTTATCCTCTATCTAAAAAACCAATAAGCAGGATCATAATCTTTTTGATAAGACCCCCGCAAACCCAATTCACCCCTCAAGACCTTAAGTTACACATTGAAAAACATTTTGTTTACAGAAAGTAGCATATTTTAGTAAAAAATAAGGAAGGATAAATAAAAAAATAATTATACGAATTCTGATACATTACATTTTCACCATGTTAGCTTCTTTGCTAACTACATTTTGTACTTGGCAGACAAGGGGGGGGGGGGGCGTGATAGTCTTTGTTATTGTAAGCAAGACAAAAATGTTGCATTTGCACACTGAAACTCTACGCGCAATGTCGCCTTATATGCAGACCTAAACTCCATTTCCAATCACCTCGGTTTGCAGCCTTCATCAAGGTCTTGCAACCCAAAATACTCTTTTTTTCTTACCTAATATGCAGACCCTAACCCTCCTTTTAATCGATTATACCAACCATTCATCATGAATTACTTCTAATAGTATCACTTATATACCTGATTAGCTCATATGTTTGTGTGTCTCTTCCACCTATAAGTCAAGATCCAGGGGTTCAACGGGCAAACCTATCCTATTGGCATATTACAAACTGTAATCTCAGTCTAAAAGTGAGAAATCTAGTCGAATAAGATCTTGCATACACAACATAGCAGATTTGGGGGAAAACTGATGAGGAGCTCAGAAGGGTAAAAAAGTAAATTTATATACCAGTTCAAGTCGACTGAAACTTGACTTAATTTCATCAATATTTATTTTTCCATGTAAAATGTTTTTGGAGGTTGGTGTAGTAAATTAACATTTGGTGCGATTCATACTGCTCAACCATTCCATTTTGAATGTTCTTGTTTATTTTACATGTTGAGCATGAATACTCAGAATCTAACACATCGAAAAGCAAATGGGGTCGAAAAATGCTACATTGGTACACGTAAGACGTAACAAACTTTATAAATGAGAAAGAGAACGAGTGAAACAGTACATGATTTAATTGGGTTTATATCGCTTTCTGATCAACAAAACTCACAACATAGTTCTACGTGCTTTGGATGGGGTAAATGCAGTGGGGTGTACCTTATCCTGTAATAAACCAAAGCATGTATAGATTAACTGCAAACAAATGAGCCAAGTTGATGAGCCAAAGTAGCAGGAGCATAAAAAATTCAACATTCAATGTCCAGGCAAAAAAGAGGGTGGTTATGGTTATATCCACATTTATAGTAGAAGAAACTTATATTTGATGTGGCTGATGACTTGTGTACAACAAAATTGCTCATGAGGGTAGCCCCGTCCTGTTTTCAAAAAAGGAAAAAAGCAAAAAAACACATATCAGAAAAACATTACTCACAGTTTCTATTTCAACAAAATTAATACTATACTATCATCAAAATCTACTGTTATCAATTACATAAATCAGTTTTACAAATAGGTCATGCTCATCTTGTCACGAACAAACGAAATAGCGCACTTTCTTAGTAGATAGTTACAGATGGCATGCTTTTTGCCAAGTATTGCTTTATGAATTGCTATCAGTCCCTCTGGCAAAGAAATAACAAAAGAAAACTAAGATCAAATAATGGGATTCTATGCTTGTAATTTGCATATTTGAAAATAATCTTGGGAAACTTATCAACCAATTATTTCAATAATACCAATTCATTCGCCTCAATCAACAATCGTTAACCATATCAATACACAATACTTAAGGATTCACCTGCAACAACAAAACAAAAAAACTGTTAAAAAACATAACATACGAAACTAATCATTATTAATCACAAATAATTGGGGCTAAAACGGATATGAATTAGATAGAAAAAAAAAAAATTATTTTGTTAAAACTGAAATATGTTTATATATGAATGGAATGGATACGGGTTGGACAATTTGCTTCTTGGTATTCTTCCATTAATGTAACCATGGGGTTATGTAAGCCATGGCTGTTGGGATCCAACAGTCGAATGAAAGGGCAGCATGATTTTTCGGACTAACCATTGTTGACTATTCCCAATACACGCAAACGCAAGTGTCTTTCAGTTTTATATACATGTTAAAAAGGTTTAAGATGGCTGTATTGACTGTTTGTTTCTTTTAAAACAGAAAATAAATATCTCATATTAATATATATACCAGAAAATACAAATCTACGTCACATGTCACATGTCTTAAGCAAGGTTATATATATTCATTACATTAAAAGCGAATTATATAGTAACGTTTTTGTTACAAGAATTTACACATATATCATATATTTAATTTGCTCCTAGCACTGTCACAAATAGATCAACTATATATTCGGTACACACCAAAATTATTTATATTATCTATCCTTGAAAGACATTATGATACACACGACATATACACTTTCTTTGAAAAAGCTATATATTTACTTATTGCAATATTGAAAGAAATGGTCCATCCACCAATACTTATACATTGAGGTCCATCCTATACTTTTTCATGATACCATGCATTTTTGTTACAAGGACTCCATTACATCACAAAAAACATTCTTCATAGGGAGCCATATCAATTCTTTCTCCCAATGGTAAAAGAACCCAAATCAAAACTTTCAAAATCAAACCATCTATCAATTAATGTTTAGCCTTTTATAAAGCTCACCCACCTTTGTGTGCATATATGGTATATACATGTCATCAAGATACAAAGGCATGTGAAATGTAGCTTGTATTTGTTAGCAAGATTATTTATAAGGCCATGTTTGGGTTGGATGATTAATGAAGCATTGTTATTATTTCCACATTCAAGGCTATCATATATCTTTGTGGGTTTCTTTTTATTTGCAAAAATTTATAACCGGCCATTATCAAATCCGTTACAATGGTTATTATTGGAACTTAAAGTTGATGGGCACTTTTTATCTCATACTTTTTTTTTCTTCTCTTGGTATCACTGTGGTATTTTAAAAATCGAAAAATAGTGCCTAATGGATACAAATTTTAAGTGACACAAGAGAAGGATTGCACATTTATGAAATTGTAATTTTATCTTCTAAAAGTACTTTTTTAGAAGGTTAAGAACGAGAACACAAAAGATAACAACTTATAAGAGTGCAAGGTGTCATAACACCATAACACCATTTTTTAAGTGTCACGTCAGCTTTAACACCACTTTAACACCACCCTAAAAAACTCAGGTTACCATAACACCACTTTTTGAGCTTCACTTTTATTTTTTCATAACACCCCCTTGAACTAACTTAAATATTTCATTAAACAATATCACACATTACAATACTTTTAAAAAAACATACGGAATTAAAAAAACATACGGAAATAAAAAACATACATAAAAAAAATCATACGCCCCGACGACTAGAAGTCTTCATCTTCGTGTTCAACTTGTTGCCAAATATGCTCCATAAGGTTTCGTGTTCAACTTGTTGCCAAATATGCTCCATACGGTATCTTCTTCGAAAATAAGTTTTAGGATACCTGCAATGATCATTGAAATAATCGGCCATCAGTCGTTCTTCGGCCCCCTCTCGGTCACGATTGATTGGGTTCCGGGTAAGTCGTGGACGATTTTCTTCGGCAACCAATTGTTGGTGATAAGCGTACGCTTGCTCCAAAAAGTAAACGTCGGTTTCATCATCGATTTCAAAAACGGAGGGTTGACGTACTCGATTAGCATCGTTATTTTGATTCATTTTTGTGTGTAGAGAGTGTTTGTGTTTTTGTGTGTGAAAAATGGTTGATTTTGGGTAATATTTATAAAGGTTTTGAAAAAAAAATTAAAAAAAATTCAAATTTTGAAAAACTAGCCGTTTAAAGACGTTGGGGGTAAAATGAAGAAAAAAAAATTAACACCGGGCGTGGTCGTGTGGTGGTGTTAACGTGGCCACCCACGGCGTGGTTATTTTGGGGGGCGGTACCATAACGCCGGGCAACGCCGTGGAAATGGCCACCACGGCGTTATGGTACCGAGGTCTCTAAGGCTTTATCAACTACGGTTCAAACAATTATTTTTTAAAATTTATGTTAAGACAATATATAATGTTCAAATAAAATCATTTTTACTCATTAGTCAAACTAGCGAAAAATATAAAGCATATTTTAACTAGGTACTAATATTAGCAGATTTTATATAAGTTTGTTTTCATCAAAGACATCTTTAAATAGCTTTTAGAATTGTTAGCTTTTTTTTCTTTAAAATGTATTTTTTTAATGACAATGATGACTTTGATAGGATGAGATTAATTGAAACTTATCTGAAGAATAATATATGATGGGGATGATGTGCTCATGCTGTTTGGTTGGAATTTTTTATTTATTTATGATACGTAGTATATTAATTTAATTTAATTAAATTGTATGGTGGTAAGTTTAGGAAAAGATATACATATGTGAGGTTTGGTGTGACATTTTAATATTCTTTTGGAAAGGTTTGGTGTCACATTGTTTATTAGATAAAAAAACTTAAACTAAGACTTACGTATTTTTGTCTAAGTAAGACGAAAAATCGTACATAGCGACGGTAAAAACCATCAAATAATTATATCTGCGAATTTGTAGTTTTGGCGTTACGCTTGATATACACTTAAGAGTCTAATTTATAGTTATTTTGAAGAAAAAAAATGTGAGTTAATACCAAAAATGGTACAAGTTTAAAGATTAAAAAACATTTAAACTATCAACTTAATAATGAATGTTGTTACTATTTTTAATCACATGTACATTATACTATACAAGATACTAATAGTCATGACGACGACGTCGTTTCAGTATCAGCCATTGAGTTGTCTTATTTTAGCCCAAGTTTACGGTCCGCGTTTGCAGCCCATGATATTCATACAAAGTCGATATTCCTATATGAGATTGATAACACCGGCTCTAGAACCATCTTCATCCCCCTCCCTAAAATTTCACTGGCCTCCCACCAAATCCCTATTCCAGGTACAAACATATCAAAGTCGGGGTAAAATCAAAGTGTGGTGGATCGTTTCGATTGTTTATGGTGTTGATCACAAATTCTATTGGTGTTAATTGGAGATGTAATTTAGGGCTGCAATCAAGCCAAGCCGAGCTCGAGCTTGACAGGACTTGAGCTCGGCTCGAAAGTCACAACTTAGGTTCGAGCTCGGCTCGATAGCTTGACAAGCCTTAATTATCAAAGCTTGAGCTCGGCTCGAGAATATACAAATAAGGCTCGAGCTCGGCTCGAAAAGCTCGAATTTATTCATAAATGTTGTATTCGATAGCCAAACATATCAATAAGGTCAACAAAATACATGATTGAATCAAGAGTAAATAATTTATACAAAACATTTGAGCATTAGGGTAATAAATATCCTTCTACGATAAATATTTAACTATTATACCGATATTCACATTAGATTTACGTTGTTTATATAAATATGTAAAACAAAAATATATATGTACATGAAAGCTCGAAAAGCTCGATAAAAGCTCGAGCTCGAGCTATTGAAAGCTCGAGCTCGACTCGTTATGTGTTTCGAGCTTGTTTATTGGGCTCGGGCTCGGGCTCGAGCTCGATAAAAGCTCGGCTCGATCGAGTCAAGCTCAAGCTCAAGCTCGAGCTGCTTGATAAAAGCTTGGCTTGATTGCAGCCCTAAATGTAATTACAAAGAGCACCATCAGGTATGTCAAACGAAAGTGGGTGGGTTTGACTAATGAAAATCAATGCTTACCTAAAGTAGTTTTTTAGAGATATTAAGAGCCCATGTAGCCCAATATGACACGAGACTAACAATTTGTTTAATTACAAAATATGGTATTGAGTTACAGTTACAAAAGATTGACTATTTTTAATGGGTTTTATGATTTTGTTAGTATTTTGAAAATATAGACGATAGTATTAACTTTGATGTCAAAGAATTGTGTTTGTTGATGTAAAAATCTATAAATAATCTGGGTTTGATCTTCATGTTCTTGGTGAGTTTACATCTATGAAGTGCTAATTTAATTTGAAAAATAGCAGCTCATAACTTAAACACTTATTCCTTATATGATAAGAAGATCCTATGTTTGGTTGACTAGATGATGCCGTGAATTGGTAAAAATCTTGATACGCTCATCAGTTAGGAAAACAAAGTATTTTGTTGAGTTTAATCTTTACACAAAATCGTATTCAGGAACAAATAACTAACTTTAGAATTGCGTGCTTGTTAAACACAGAAGGGTGTAATATATTTACCTTTACGAATGAGAGCTATGAGTGCAACAATTGTTGGTGTTGCTGTTGCACATGCCAAGTTATTAGCAATTCAAGAAGATAAAGAAGTTGAACGTCTGGTGCCTACCGTAATCAGTACACAGGTGAGCTAATTTTTTGTTATAATATATATGTAGCTAAATCTCCATCTGTGATATTTAGTAGCGGTTGACACTTTAGCTGAAAGTCTTAACCTCATTTTTCAAGTAAAAAAATACATATTAAGTTTGTGTTACTTTTGGTCAAAATAGTTGTTAAGACGAAAGCTTCACAATCTTCAAAGTGTGTTCTAACATGTTGTTTGGTATTTTCTGTATGCATATATGTATTGTTATCATTTTGGTTTGTTGATATCTTAGGGTCTAAATAGTCGAGTAAAAAAAACACAATTTTTATTTTACTTATAGTCGAGTAAATAGTCTAGATGACATATACCGTTTTTTATTTCTATCAAGTCCAAAGCTATTATTTTGAACATTACTTATCGTTGCTATGAAGAATTAAGTGTGAACCATGGTTTTCTTATTGGATCTGTTCTTTTTGTCATGTAGGGCATCACTTTGAGCAGATAACGATAGCATCAATCGAGTTGTGTGTTATCGGAAATCAATGACTGTAAGTCTTGGCTTCAGGGCCATTGATATTTGTCTTTGGTGCTCTTTTCTTGTCTGATATACGAATCTATGAAAGGGTCATGTGTATTTTAAAAACACATCAGGTTAGTTGGAGGAAAGAAAGTATCTTAAGTTTGTTATCTGGGGTAGGGTTAGATATAGTTGGGATTTATATATTATTCTTGATATATTCTATTCTGACTGTTGTTGACATTACTTGCATAAGTACTTTTTATAATTCTAATTGCATATTTCTGTTAATTATTTCTGTACTTTTTAATTGGGGGTGTTGGGGATATATTAGTCCAAGTTGCATGATTTTCTGATCGGGCTTGTTTGTGTGCGAATTGGGCGTCACGGGGTTTTTAATCTCATGAGTTTTTTTTAAATATGGTGGTTGGTTAGGATGGTGTGTAGGGTTTGGTAATGGAGGGATGCGTGGAAGGTGTCGAATATGGGCGGGGTGTGTGAACTTGTTTGTATGTTGGGTGGAGATGTGTCAGAGAGGAGGGCACGAGGGAGGGTAATTAAGTGATTGATATATTGGGATAGGGGTTTTGGGGTATGGTGGGGGGTTGGGGTAGGGGAGGGCTGGAGTTGGATTATGCGCAGGGTGTTGGGAATGTTATAGTATGTGTTTGGGGGGTGTGGGGAGGGGGTGAGGGGGGGGTGGGGTGGGTGATGGGTGCGGGGGTGGGGAGGGCGGTGGTTGGGGGGGGGGAGGGTTTGTTGTCGGGCATGGGGGGGTTGTTCGTGGGTGGGGGGTGGGGTGTGGTGGGGGGGGGGAGGGGGGTGGGGGAGGAGGGTAGGTGGGGGTGGGTGGGGCTGGGGTGTGTGGGGGGTTTGGGATGTGTTGGGGGGTGGTGGGGGTGGGTGGGTTGGGTGGGGGGGGGGGTTTTGGGGGGTGGTGGTTGGGGAGGGGTATAGGGGAGGAGTTGGATGTGTGGTGGGTGCGATGTGGTGTGGTTTGGCAGTGGGGTTGGTGGTAGGGGGGGTTGGGGGGGTGGGGGGGGGGGGTGGGGGTGTTAGGTGGGCGTGGTGGGTGGGTCGGTGTGTTGTTTTTTGTGTGGGGGGTAGGGTGGGTGCGTGGGGGGGGGGGGTGGGTGGGTTGTGGTGGGGGGGGTGGGTGGGGGGTGGTTGGGGGGGGGGGGGGTGGGGGTTGTGGTGTGGTGTTTGGGGTGGGAGGTGGGGTGTATGGGGGGGAGTGGGGTGATGGGGGGAGGGTGTTTGGTTGTGTTGGGTTTGGAGGGGGGGGAGGGGGGGGCGGGGGGGGGGGAGGGTGGGGAGGGTGTTCTGTTTGGCGGTGGGTGGGCGGGGGTTGAGGGGTGGTGGGGTGGGGGGGGTTTTTGGGGGGGTTGGGTGGGGGGTGGGGGGCTGGGGGGGCGGGGTTGGGTCGCGGTAAAGGGTGGGGTCGGTGGTGGGGGGGGGGGTGGGGGGGAGGGTGGTGGGGGGGTGGGGGGGGGGGTGTTGGGGACAGGGGTTGTCTAGGGGGTGGGGGGTGGGTGGGGGGGGGTGATGAGGGGGCGTTGGGGGTTGGGTGTGGTGTGAGGTCGGGGGGGGGGGGGTGGGGGGTGTGGGGGGGGGGTGGGGGGAGGGGGGGGGGGGGTGAGGTGGGGGTGGGTGTTTAGAGATTTGTGGTGGGGTGGTAGGGGGGTGGGGGGGGGGGGTGGGGTTGGGGGGTGGGAGGGCTGTGGGGGTGGCGGGTGGGGGTGTCGTGGGTGGGGGGGTGTATTCGGTGGTTTGGGGGGGTGTTGGTGGGGGGGGGGGAGGGGGGGGTGGGTGGTGTTTTTTTTGGGTGGGGGGGGGGGTGGGGGGTTGTTGGGGGGTGTTGTGGGGGGGGGTGGGGTGGGGGGGGGTTTTTTTTATTTTTTGTGTGTGAGGGGGGGTTTGTTGTGATTTAACAATTCACTATGGGTGGGTTTAGGGTGTGGTTTGGGGGGGGTTTCGGTGAGTGAGGGGAGGGTGGGTGGGGGGGGTGTGGTGGGTGGGGGAAATCCATTGGGGATTGGGGTGTGGGGGGGATGGGGTTGGAGGGGGTGGGTGTGAGGGTGGGGGGTGGGTTTTTTTTTTGGGTTGTGGTGGTAGGGTGGTGGGTGGGGGGGGGGGGGTAGGTGTGTTTTAGGGGGGGGGGTGGGTGGGGGTGATTTTTTTGGGGGGGGGGGGGGGTGGGGGTGCGGTGGGGTGTGGGTGGGAGGGGGCAGGGTGGGTGGGTATTGGGCGTGGGAGGTGTGTTGGTGGGTTGGGGTTGGGGGGGTGGTGGTATGTGTAGGGTGGGGTGTTGGGGGGGTAGGGGGGGTTTGTGGTGGGGGCTTGAGGGTGGTGTGGTGGATGGGGGTTGTGGGTAGGGGGTGGGTGGGGGGGGGGTGGGGGGGGGGTGAGGGGGGGGTGTTTGGGGTCGGTGGGGGGTTTGGGGGTGGGGGGGAGTGCGTGGCTCTTTTGGTAGGGGGGGGTGGTGTAGGGGGGGGGTTGGGGGGGGGGGGTGGGTGGGATGGGGGGAGGGTGGGGGGGGGCGGGGGGGCGCGTGTGGGGGGGGGGTGGTGGTGGTATGGGGTGTGTTGTGGGGGTTTGGTGGGTGGTCGTGGTAGGGGTGGGGGGGGGGGGGGGGGAGGGGGGGGTCTGTGGATTGGGTGGGGGTGGGTGGGGGTTGTGTTTGGTGGGTGGGGGTGGGGGGGGGTGGTTTCGGTTGTGGGGCCGGGGGGTTTGTGGTGGGGGAGGGTGATAGGGTGTGGTGGTGGGGTGTGTGGGGGTGGGGTTGGGGGGGTAGGGGTTAGTGGGGGGGTTATTGTGGGGTTTGGTGAGGTGGGTGCGTGGGTGGCGGTGGGGGGGTGGTTGGTGATGGCCGGGGTGGCGGTTAGGGGGTCTGTGAGGGAGGGGGGGGTGGTGGGGGGGGGGGTGGGGGGGGGTGGGGGGGGTGGGGGGGTGTTTTTTTTTGGGGTGGGGGGGGTGGGGGGGTGATTGGAGTGGGGGGGTGAGGCGGTGATGGCGTGGGGGGGGGGGGGGTGGGAGGGTTGGGGGTGGGGTGGGGGTTTGGGGGGGAGGGTGTTGGGGTGGTTGGGGGGTTTTGTTTTGGATGTGGGGGGTGGGGGGGGGGGGTTGGTTGGGTGGGGGGGGCGGGGGGAGTTGGGGGGTGTTGTGGGATGATTGAGGGGGGCGGGGGTGTGTGTGTTGTTCGGGTGGGGGGGTGGGGGGGGGGGGTGGGGGGGGGGGGGTAGGGGTTGGTTGGCGGGTTCGGGGGGGGTGGGGGGGGAGGATTGTGTGGTGGGGGGCTGGGGGGGGGGGGGGGTTTGGGGGATGTGTGGGGGGGGGGGTGCGGGAGGGAGCTGGGGGTGGGGGGGTGGGGGTGTGGGGGGGGGGGGGTGGGACGGGGTGGTGACGGTTGGTGGGTGGGGGTGGGATTTGGGGGGGGGGGAGGGTGGGGGGGTGGGGGGGGGGGGGGGGGGGGGGAGGGGTGTAGGGGGTTGGGGGGTCTTGGGGGTTGTGGGTGGGGGTGGGGTGTGGTGGGTTTGTTGGGGGTGGGGTTGGTTTTGGTGGTGGTGGGGGAGGGGGGTGGTGTGGCGGGAGTGTGGGTGGCGGGGGGTGGAATGGTGGGGGGGGGGCGGGGGGGGGGGGAGGGGGGTGTGGGTGGGGAGGGGGGGGGTAGGTCTGGGGGTGCGGTGGCGGTTTATTGCGGTGGGGGGGGGGGGGGGGTGTGGGTTTGGGTGGTGGTGTGTAGTTGTGTGTGGTGGCGGGGGGGGGGGGGTCGGGGGGGGGTGGGGGGTAGGGGATTGTTGGCTTGGGGGTGGTTGGGTTTGGGGGGGGTGGGTGTGTCGGGGTTGGGGGGTGTGGGTTGTGGGTTTGGTTGGGGGGGTTTTTGGGTGCGGGGGTTTGTGGGGGGGTTGGGGGGTGGGGGCTGTAGGGGATAGGTGGGGGGGGTTGGGGGGTGGATTGGTGGGGGGGTGTGGGGTTGGTTGGGGGGGTTGTGTGGGGGGGGGGGGGGGTGTGGGGGGGTGAGGGTTGGTGGTGGGTGGTTGGTTGGGAGGGTTGGTTGTGGGGGGTGGGGGTGGGGGGGGGGAGGGCGGGGATTGGGGTTGGTGGGGTGGCGGTGGTTTAGGGGGGGGGTTCGGGGGCGGGGGGGAGCGGTGGGGGGTGTTGGGGGGGGGGGTGGCGGTGGGGGGAGGTGGGGGTTCGTAGTGGGGGGGGGGGGGGGGGTGGGGTTTGGGTCGGGGGTTTTTTAGATTGGTGGGTTTGGGGGCGTGGATGAGGTTTTGGGGGGGGTGGGGGGGGGTGATGGGGGGTTTGCGGGGGGTTGGGGGGGCGAGGGATGGATGGGGGCGTTGGCGTGGGGGGCTGGGGGGGGGTGGAGGGGGGGGTTGCAGGATGTGTTTGGGGGTGTGGTTGAGGGGGTGCGAGGGGGGCTGGGGGGGGGGGGGGGAGGTGTATGAGGGGGTTTGGGGGTTATGGGTAGGGGGGTGGGTGGGGGGGGGGGGGGTGGGGGTGTGGGGTTTGGAGTGGTGTTGGGAGTGTGGAGTGGGGGTTGTTGTGGGTTGGGGGGTGGGGGGTGGTGGGGGGGGGTGCGCTGGAGGTGTGGGGGTTGGGGGGGGGAGTTGGGGGGGGTGGGGGGGGTTCGGGGTTTTTGTGGGGTGGGGGGGGGGGTTGGTTGGTGGGTTTGGATCTGGGGGGGGGTTGTGGGGGGTGGGGGGTTGGGTGTGGGTGGGTGTGGGTGGGGTTGGGTTGGGGGGGGCTTGGAGGTGTGGGGGGGGGCGGGGGGAGGATGGTTGGTGGGGGGGTTGGGGGTGTGGTCGTGGGGGGTGGGGGGGGGGGGAGGGGGTCGTCTGGGGGCGGGGGGGTGGGTGGGGCGGTTGGTGGGTGGGGGGGGGGGTGGTGGAAGGTTGGTGAGGTGGGTGGCGGGGTTGGGTGGGGTGGGGGGGGGGGGGGTTCGTGGGGGGGGGTGTTTTTGGGTGTCGTGGTGTGTTGGGATGGGCGTGGGCTTTTAGGTTGATGTTTGTGGGCTGGTTTGGTTGGTGCTGGGGGGGGGGGGGGGGGGGTGGGGTGGGGGTTGTGGGTGGGGTAGGGGTTGGGGGGTTGTGGTGGTGGGGAGTAGGTAGGGTTGGGGGGTGGGGGAGGGGTGGGAGGGGAGGGTGGGGTGGGTGGGTGGTGTTGAGTGTTGGGGGTTGCGGTTGGGTGGGGGCTGGTGTGGGTGGTGGGGGGTTTGGGGGGGGGCGGTGGGTGGGGTGGGTAATTTTTGTTATTTTTTTTTTGGGGGAAGGTGGGTGGGGGGGGGTGGGGTGTGGGTGGTGCGGTGGCGTGGGGGGGTGGGGGTTGGTGGGCGTGGTGGGGGGTGTGGTGGTTTGTGGGAGTGGGGTTGGGGGGTGGTGGTTGGGTATGGTCTGGGGGGGGGGTCTTTTGGTGGTGGGTGGTGGTGGGGGGGTGTGGTTGGTGGTGGTAGGGGGGGGTGCTTGGGGGGGGGGGGTGGGGTGGGGTTGTGGGGGGGGGGGGTGGGGTGTGAGAGCGGTGGTGTTAGGTTTGGGGGGGTTGGGTGGTGGTGGTTGGTGGGGTGGGGGGGGGTCGGGGTGGGTGGGGGTGTGAGGGGGGCGGGGGGGAGGGGTTGGGGTGTGGTTGGGGGGGGGGGTGGGGGTTGGTTTGGTGAGGTGGCGGTTGGGGGGGGGTGGGGGGGTGTGTTCGTTGTGGTTTTTTTGGTGGGGTTTGGGGGTGGGGGGAGTGGGGGAGGGGGAGGGTGGATGGGGGAGGGGGGTGGGGGGGGATGGTGCGTGTGTGGGGGGGCTTGGGGGAGTGGGGGGGGTGGTGTCAGGGGTGTGGTGGGGGTTGGGGGGTGGCGTTTGGGTGGTGTCTGGTATGGTGGGTTGTGTTTGGTGTGGTGGGGAGGATGGGAGGGTCAGTGTGGGGGGGGTGGGGGGGTGGTTGGGTTGGGTTTGTTTGTGGGGTTGAGGTTGTCGGGTTGGGTGGGGGGGGGGGGTGGGTTGGGGGTGGCGTGGGGTGGGGTGGGGGGGGGGGGGGGGGTGGGGGGGGGGTTGTGGTTTGGTGGGTGAGTGTTGGGGTGGTTGGGGGGGGGGTTGGGTGGGGTGGTGTTTGGGGGGGTGGGTGTGGGGGGGGTGGGGGGTATGGTGGGTGGGGTCGTTGTGGGTTTGGGGTGGAGCTGGTGGGGTGGGTGGGGGGGGTTTGGGGGGTGTGGGGGGAGGTGGAGGGGTGGATGGGTGGTGGGGGGTTTTGGTTGGTGGGTGTGTGGGTTTGGGGTTTTGGGGGTTTTTATGGCTGGTGGGGGGAGGTGTGGTGTGGGGTGGGGGGTGGGGGGCGGGGGGGGGTGGGTGGGGGGTCGATGTAGTTGGTGGTGGTTGGGGGTGGGGGGGTGAGTGGGGGTGGAGGGCTCGTGTTGTAGGGGGTGAGTGATGGTGGGTGAGGAGGGGGGAGTGGGAGGGGGGGTCGGGGGTGGCGTGGGGTGGGTGTCGGTGGGGGGGTTGGGTGGAGGTGTTGTGTTTGTGGGGGCTGGGGGGGGGTGTTGGGGGTGGGGTGAGGGGCGGTGGGGTGGGGGGATGAGGGGGGTGGGGGGGGTTAGGTTGGTGGGAGGTGGGGGTGGGGGTGGAGTGGGGGGTGGGGGGGGGGGGGGTGGGGGATAGGGGGTGGTGGGGGGGTGGTGGGGTGGGGGGTGTTGGGGGTTGGGTTGTTGGGGGGGGGGGGAGGGGGTGGGGTGTGTGGGGGGAGGGGGGGGGGGGTGTATGGGGGTGCTGGTGGGGGTTGGGTGGTGAGGCCTGGGGGGTGTGAGTTGGTTTTTGCTAGGTGCGGGCGGGT
The DNA here is from genome assembly GCA_026074375.1 of Tanacetum coccineum. NCBI lineage: Eukaryota > Viridiplantae > Streptophyta > Magnoliopsida > Asterales > Asteraceae > Tanacetum > Tanacetum coccineum. Next base: position 93,309 of record BQNB010003918.1, on the reverse strand, counting down.
TGGGGTGGTTTGGGGTTTGTGTGTTGGGGTGGTTGGTGTGGGGGGTGGTCGGGTTTTGGGGGGGGGTGGTGGTGGGGTTTGGGGGTTATGGGGTGGAGGGTGGGGGGGTGGGGGTGTAGGTTTTGGGGGGTTGGGTGGTGTGGGGAGTCGGAGTTGGGGGGGGGTGGTGAGGGGGTGGGTGGTGGTGGGGGGGGGTTTGCGTGGGGGGGTGTAGGTGGGGTGGGTTCGAGGGTTTTGGTGTGTGGTAGGCGATGTGGAGTTGGGGGGGGTGTGGTGGAGGGTGGGGTGTGGTGTGGTGAGTGTGGGGTGGGGTTGATGGGTGGGGTGTGTGGTGGGGTGGGTTTGGGGGGGTTGTGTGGTGCGGCTGGTAGGGTTGGGTTGGGGTGGGGGGTGGGTGGTTGGTGAGTGGGGGGTAGGTGTGGGTGGCGGGGTCTGGGCTGGGGGGGTGGGGGTTGGGGGGAGGGGGTGGTGGGTGGGTTTGTTAGGGGTATGTGGTGCAGGGGGCGGGTGGTGGTGGTTGTGGTTGGGGTTGAGGACGTGGGGGGGGGTTGCCGGGTGGGGGGGGGTTGGGGTATGGGTTGTGGTGTTGTGTGGTGGGTTGGGTTGCTGGGTGTGGGGGGAAGTTGGGACTGGGTGGTTGGGGGGGGGGGGTTACTTTGTGGTGCGGGAGGGAGTTTTGGGGGGGGGGGGGGGGTGTGGGGGGGGGGTGGGGCGGGAGGTGGGGTTTGTTTCGTGTGTGTTGGGGAGGAGGGGTTTTTTTTTTGTGGGGGCGGGGGTTAGGGTGGGGGGGACAGTTTGGGGGGGGGGTGGGTGGGGTGAGGTGGGTTGGTGTTGGTTTTGGGGGGTTGGATGGGGGGGGGGCGGGGGGAAGGGCGGTCTGGTGGTTTGGTGGGGGGTGGGGGGGGGTGGTCGGGGTTGTTGGTGTGTTGGGCTGGTTTCTGTTTTGGGGTTGGGGGTGGTGTGCTTGGGGTGGGCAGGTTTTTTTTGGGTGAGGGGGGTAGTGGGTGGGGGGGGTGGGTTGGGATGGGAGGGTTGTGATTGTGCGGGGGGGATAGTGGTCGGTGTTGTAGTGGGTTGGTGTGGTGAGGGGGGGGGTGGGGGGTGGGCGGGTGGTGGGGGTGAGGGGGTTGGGTTTTGGGGGGTGTGTTGGTGGGTGGTGGGTGGGTGGGGTGTGGTTTGAGGGTTGGGTGGGGTGTGGGGGTGGGGGGGGTGGTGGTGGGGGGGGGGGGGGGGGGGGGGGTTATGGGCGGCTTGTGATGTGGGTCGGTGGGGTTGTTGTTGGGTGGGTGGAGTGGGGTGGGGTGGGGTGTGGGGTTTGGTGGGTGGGGGGGGGGGGAGGTGTGTTGTGTGGTGGGTGGTGTGGGTGGTGGTGTGGGGGGGTGAGTGTTGGGTGGGGTGGGGGGGTTCGTGTGGGGTGGGGTGGTTTATGGGAGGGGGCGGGGGGTTGGGGATGCGGGGTTGGGGGGGGGTGGGTGTGAGGCTGGGGGTTTTGGGGAGGGGCGGGTGGTGGGGGGTTTGGGGAGGAGGGGGTTTGTTGGGGGTGTGTGGGGGTAGAGCGGGTGGGGGGGGTGATGGTGCGTGGGGGGTTCTCTAGGTGTGGGGGTGGGGGTGGGTGGTTGGGTGGTGTTTTTGGGGTGTTTTTTTTTTTTTTTGTGGGGGGGGGGTGGGTGGGGGGAGGTGGGGGGTTGGGGGGTTTGTGTGGGGGGGGGGGGGGCGGTGTGGTTTTGGGGTTGGGTCGGTGGTGGGGCGGTGTGTGGGGGGGTAGGGGGGGGGGTTTTGGGGGGGTGGGGGTTTGGGGTGGGGGATGTGGGATGGGGGCGCTGTGGGTTTGGGGGGTTTGGGGGTGCGGGTGTGGGGTGGGGTTAAGGTGGGGGGGGGGGGGAGTGTGGGGGGGCGTGTGGTGGGGGTGTGGGGTGTTGGGGGGGTGTTTTGGTGTGGGAGGGGGGGGGGGGTGGAGGGGGGGGGGGCGTGTGTGGGGGTGTGGGGTGGGGGATTGGTAGTCTGGGGTTGGGGGGGTTCTGTGTCCGTGGTGGGGTGGGGATGCGGGTGCGGGTTGGTGAGCCGGTGGGCGTGGGGTGGTTGTGTTGATGTTTTGGAGGGTGGGTGGAGGGGGGGGTGGGGGGAGTGGGGGGTGGTGGGGTGGGGGGGTTGGGAGGGGGGGGGGGGGGGTACCGGGGGGGGGGTTGGGGGGGTTGGTGGGCTTGTTTGGGTCGGGGTCTTGGTGAGGATGTGGGTGTGGGTGGTAGAGTGTGGGTTGGTGTGGTGGTTGTAGGTGATTGGGTGTTGGGGGGGGGGGGGGGGGGGGTGGTGGGGTTGGGGGTGGGTTTATGTGGGGGGGGGGGGGGGGGGGGTTTGAGTGTTGGTGGGGGGGGGGTGGGGGGGGATGGGGGGCGCTGGTGTGGGTGGGGTGGGTGAGCGGTGGGGGAGGGGGGCGTACGGTGGGGGAGTGGGGGGGGTGGTGGGGGGGGGGCGTTCTCGGTGTGGTGGGGGGGAGGTGTGGGGGGGGGTGCGGTTTTGGGGAGTGGGGGTGAAGTCGGGGGGGGGGGGGGGGGGGTCGTGGGTGTGTTTGGGGTGTGGTGGGGGGTGGGGGGGTGGTGGGTACTGGTGGGGGGGGGTGGGGTGGGGTTGTGTGGCGGTGGGGTGTGGGGGGGGTTTTGGCGGGGGCTTTGTGAGATGTGGGGGGGGGTGTTGTTGTTTGTGGGGATTTTTTGGCGGGGGAGTGTGGGGGGGGGTTTGGGGTGTGGGGGTGTGGAGTGGGGTTTTGGAGGCTTGATGTTGTGGGGGTGGGGGGGGGGGGGGGGTGGGGGGGGGGTGGGGGGGGTTGTGGGGGGTGTTAGGGGTATACTTAGTGTGGGGGGGTTTGTGTGTGTGTGGGGGGGGGTGGTGGGGGTGGGGGGTTGGGGGTGTGGGTGGGGGGGTGTGGGGAGTTGGTGGATGGGGGGGGGGAGGTGTGGGTTCGGGGGGGGGTTGTGTGGGAGGGGGCTGGGTGGGTGTGGGTGGTGTGGGGGTGGGGGGTGGTTGTAGGGGGGGGGCGGGGTGGTGGGGGGGGGGGGGGTTTGGGTGGGTGGTTGGGGGGTGTGTGTGGGAGGTGTGGTGTGTGGAGGTTTGGTGGGGGGGGGGGTGGGGGTTGTTAGTGGGTGAGGGTGGGCGGTGTTTGGTGGAGCGTGGGGCTAGTTGGGGGGGTTGGGGTTTGGGAGGGGCGGGGTTGGGTGTGGTGGTGTGGTGGGTGCGGGGGGGCGGGTGCGTGGGGGGGCGTTGGTGGGGGTGTGGGTATGGGGTTTGTGGGGGTGGTGGGTGTGGATGTGGGGGGGGGTGGTGTGGTGCTGGGTAGGGAGGTCGGGGGTAGGTGGGGTGTTTTTTTTTGGGGTTGTTGGGGTGGGTGGTTGGGGGGGTTGATCTTGTGGGGGGGTGGGGGGGGGTGGGTGTGGTTGTGGGGGGGGGGGAGTAGGATCGTTGTTGGGGGGGGGGTGTGTGGTTGTGGGCGGTGTGTGTGGGGGGGTGTGGGGTGGATGATGGCTTTTGTTGGGGGGGGGGGGATGGTGGTTGGGTGTGGGTGGGGGGGAGGTTTGGGGTTGTGGTGTTGGGTGGGGTAGGGGGATGGGGGTAGGGTGGGGTGGGGTTGGGGATGGGGGTGGGGGATGCGGGGGGAGTGTTGGGGTGGGGGGGTGGGGGGGGGGGGGCTGGCGGGTGGAGTGGGGTGTGGAGGGCGTTAGTGGTTGTGGGGGGGGTGGCGGGGTGGTGTGTTGTGGATGGGGTTGGGGGGGGGGGACGGGATTGGTTCAGGGGGGGGGTTGGGTTGTTGGATTGGGGGGTGGTGGTTGGGGGGGGGGTTGTGGGGGGGGGGGGGGGATAGGGGGAGGGGATTTGTAAGGGGAGGGGGGGGTGTGGGGTTGGGTAGGGGTGGGGGGTGGGGGGGGTGGTAGGGGGGGGAGTGGTGGGGGGTGGTGTGTTGGCGGTGGGGGGGGTGGGGTGTGGAGGGGGGGGTGGGGGGTTTGGGGGGGGTGGCGGGGGGAGCGGGGGGTGGTGTGATTTGGGGGGGTGGTGGGTGGATGGGGTTGAATCGTGGTTGGTGGTGGTGGGGGTTCTTGTGGGGGCTGGGGTTGATGTGTGGTGCTGGGGTGGTGTGGGGTGGGTTTTTTTTTTTTGGGGGGGGGGTTTGGGGGTGTTGAGGGTTTTTTTTGGGTGGGGTGGGGTGGCGGGGTTTGGTATTAGTGTCTGGGGTGGGGGTGGGTTGTAGTTTTGTGGGGGTGGGGGAGGAGATGTGGGGGGCGGGATGGGGTGTGGGGGGGGTGGGGTGTGAGGATGGTTGGGTGGGGGGGTTGGGGTTGGGTGTTTGGGGGGGTGGGGGGGGGGGGTGGGGGGGGAGGTGGTGGTGGTTTTTTGGTTGTGGGGTTAGGTGGGGGTGTTGGGGGGGTGTGATGTTGCGTTCGTGGGGGGGAGTGTGTCGTGGGGGGGAAGGGGCGTGTGGGTTAGGGGGGTGGGGGAGGGGGTGTGGGGTGGCTTGAAGTGGTGTTTTTGTTGGGGGCGGGTGGGTGGGGGGGAGGGTGGGGGTTCTGGGGGGGGGGGGAGGTTATGTGTGGGGTGGTGTGGTGTGAGGTGGGGTTGGGTGGTGGTTGTTGGGGGGTGGGTGCGTGGTGATGGTGTGGGTGGGTGGAGAGTGTTGGGGTGGTTTGGGAGGTGTTGTGTGGGCGGGGGGGGGAGGGGTGGTGTGGTGGGGGGTGGGGGGGGTATGGTGGGTAGATTGGGGGGTGTGGGGGGGGGGTAGTGTTGATTGGGGTGTGGTGTGGGGGGGTCCTGATGGGGGGGGGTGTGGGGTGTGGGGTGTGGATGGGTGGGGGGTGGGGTGGGTGGTTGGTGGGGGGGTGGTTGGGGTGGGGGGTGGTGGTTGGTTGTAGGAGTGGGGGAGGGGGGGGGTGGGAGCGTGTGGGGGGGTGGGTGGGGTAGTGTGGTGTGTTTGGGGGGTTGGCGTGGTCTTTTTGTTGGAGGTGTTGTGTGGTTGTGGTTTTTTTTTGGGGTTGAGGGGGGGGGGTGGGGTGTGGGTGGGTGGTTGAGGGGGGGGGAGGGGTGTGGGTGGGGGGGGGGGTGCGTGTGGGAGTGCATGTGGTGTTAGGGGGGGGTCGGGGGTGGGGGTGGGTGGTGGGGGTGGTAGTGAGGGGGTGTGGGCGGAGGGGGGGGGGGGGGGGGGGTGGGGAGGGGGTTGGGGTAGGTGTAAGGGGTTGGGGGGGGGTGGGTGTGGATGGGGGTGGGTTGGGGTGGGGTGGGGGTGGGGTGGGTGAGGGGGGGAGGTGGGTTGTGTGGGGTGGTTAGGGTGGGGGGGGTGGTGTATGGTGGGGTGGGGGGGTGGTGGGGGGGTGGGTGGGTGTTGTGGGGGCGAATGGGGTGGGGGTGGAGGGTGGAGGTTGTGGGGGGTGGGTTGGGGGTTGGTGGGTGGGGGGGTGGTTGGTGCGGAGGGGGGGGGGGGGGGGTGGTGGGGGGGGGGGGGGGGGGGGGGGGGGGGGGGGGGGGGGGTGGGGGGGGTGGGGGGGTGGGGGGGGGGGGGGTGGGGCAGGGGGGCGTGGGGGTTGGTGGGGGGGTTTTTGGTGTGTGGTGGGCGGGGTGTGGTGTGGGGTGGTTGTGTGGTTTTGGGGGGGGGTGTTGGGGGGGGGATGGGGGTGGGGGGGGGGGGGGGGAGTTGGGTTGGAGTGGGTTTTAGGGGAGGTTTGTGGGGGGAGGGGGGGTCGTTGGGGGGTGGGGGGTTTTTGGTTGTTGTTGGGGGCGGGGGGGGGGGGGGGGGGGGGGGGTATCTGATTTGCGTGGTGGGGCGTTGGGTTGGTTGGGGGGGGGGGGGGGGTGGGGGGGTTGTGGATGGGGGGGTGGGGTGTGGTCGGGGGGAGGGGTTGGCAGCTGGGGTTGGTCGTGGTATAGGACGGGGGTTGGGGTGGGGGGGGGGGGGGTGTGGGGGGCGTGGTTGTGGGGGGGGTGGGGAGAGGGGGGGGGGTTGGGTGGGGTCTTTCGGGGTGTTGGGGGGACAGGGTTGGGGGAGGGGGGGGTGGTGTATGATTTTGGGGAGGGGTGGTGGGGGGGTCGGTGTTTTCGGTGTTGGGGTGGGTTGTGCGGGTGGGGTTGGGGGGTGTAGAGGGTTGGAGCGGGTGGGGGTGGGTTTTTTGGGGTGGGGTGGGGGGAGTGGGGTTGGGGGGGTGGCGTTTGTGTAGATTTCTTTTTTGGTCTTATTGGGGGGGGGTGGTGTTGGGAGGGGAGGTTGGGGGTGATGGTGGTTGGGAGTGGTGGGTGGGGGTCGGGGGTGGGTGTGGTGGGGGGGGGGGGTTCGTGGGCAGGGGGGGGGGGAGTGTGGGTTGGCGGAGGGTGGGGGGGGTGGTGGGTTGGGGGGGGATTTGGGTGGGGGTTGTTTGGGAGTTGTGGTTTGGGGAGAGGGAGCGTGGGGGGGGTTGGGTGGGTGGGTTGGGGGGGGGGGGGTTGGGGGGGTGGGGGGGGGTGGTGGGTGGGTTGGGTGGGGGTTGGTGGGGGGGTGGGTGAGGGGGTGGGGGGTGGGGTGGGTGTGGTAGGGTGGTGGGAGCGGGTCTGGGGGTTTTTTTGGTGGGTTGAGGTTGGTGTGGGGGTGTTGTTTCGGCGGTCGTTGGGGTTGTGGGGGGGGGGGGGGTTGGTGGTGGGGGGGGGTGATTGGGGGGGTGGGGGGGTGGGTGGGTGTGGGGGGGTGGGGGTGGGGGGTGGGGTGGTGGGGGGGGTTGTGGTGGGTGGTGGGGTATGGGGGGGGTGTGGGGTGGGGGGTGACTGAGGGTTGTGGGGGTGTGTGGTGTCGGTGGGTGGGGTTGGGGGTGTGGAGGGGTGTTGGGGGGGGGTTGTGGGTGGATGGGTGGGGTTGGGGGGGGGTGGGCGGGGGGGGGAGGTGGATTGGTTGGGGGGGGGGGGGTGGGGGTGGGTTTGGGGGGGGTAGTGTGGATGGGGGTAGGTGGTGGTAGTAGGGGCGGGTGGGTGGGGGGGGTGGGATGGTGGGGTGGTGGGGGGGTTGGGTGTGGGGGGAGTTGATGATGGGGAGTTGTGGGGGGTGGGGGTGGTGGTGGGGGGGGTGTTTGTGGTGGTGGGTAGTGGTGGGGGGGGTGGGGGGGGGGCGTAGGGGAGGGGTGTAGGGGTTGTTGGGGGGGGTGTGGGTGGGGGGGTGTGGGGGGGGTGGGTGGTTGAGGGGGTGGGGTGGGGGGGGGGGGGCTTGGGGTGGGGGGTGGGGGGGCTCGAGCTTGCTGGGTGGTTGGGGGGGAGGGGGTGGGTGGGGGGTGGGAGGACGGGTGTGTGGGGGGGTGGTGGGGGGGGTGGGGGGGGGTGGGGGGGAGGTGGGGTTGGGGTGTGTTGGGATGGGGAGTGGGGGGGGGTTGTTGGTGTCATGGGGGGAGGGGTGTTGGGTGGGGGGGGGGGGGTGGGTGTGGTTTGGATTCGGGGGTGTTGGGGGGGGGCGTTTTGTGTGGCTGGGGGGGGGTGGGGGGGGGGGGCGGGGGGCGGTTGGGGGGGGTGGTGGTGGGTTGTAGGCTGGTGGGAGGGGGGGTTGGTGTGGGGGGGTGGTGTTGGTTCGCCGTGGGGTTGGGGGTGGGGGTGGGGGGGAGTGGTGGGGGGGCGGGGGGGGTTCTTTTTTGGTGGTTGCTGGGGTGGGGTGGTTTGGGGGGGGTGGGGGGTGGGAGGGAGGGGTGTTATGGTGGGTGTGCGGGAGGGTGTTGTTGTGTGGGGGTGGGGGTGGGTGGGTAATTGTTGGGGGGGGGGGGGGTGGGTTGGGGGTGTCGTGGGGTGGGGGGGGGGGGATGGGGGGGGTGGGAGGAAGGCGGAGGTGAGTGTGGTGGGGGCGGGTTGGGGTGGGTATTGGTGTGGGGGGTTTGTGGGTCTTGGGACGTGGTTTTGGGGGCGGTTGGTGTGGGGAGGGTGGGGGATGGGGGATTGATTGGTGGGGGTGGGTGGGAGGGGGGGGTGGGCGTTGTGTGTTTTTTGGGGGGACTGTGGGTGGTGGTTTTGGGTGGGTGGGGGCATGGGGGGGGTGGGTTTTTGGCGTTTGGGTGGTGGGGAGGGGGTGGTGTGGGGGGTGTGTGGGTGGGGTGGGGGGGGTGTGTTGGGCCGTGAGGTGGGGGGCTGCTTTGTGGTGAGTTTGGGGTGTTTGGTGGGGGGGGTGTGTGGGGAGCGTGTGGGAGGTAGGGTGGGGTTGTTGGGGGGGGTGGTGGGGGGTGTGTGGGGGGGGGAGGGTGGTTCGAGGGTGGTGGGGGGGTGGGTGGTGGGTGGGGGGGTGTGTGGGAGGGGGGGGGTGGGGGGGTGATGTGGGGATGGGTAGGGTGGGGGTGGAGTGTGCGGTTGTGGGTTGGGTTGGGGGTGTTGGGTGGGGGGGTGGCTATATGGGGGGGGTGTTAGGGTGGGGGGGGGTGGGTGGGGGTTGGGGGGTGCTGGGGGGTGGGGGGTGTTTAGGTGGGTGGGGGGGGGGTGGGTGTGTTGGTTTTTGAGGGGTGGTTTTGGGGTTTTGGGGGGGGGGGTTTTGGGGGGGAGGGGCGGTAGGTTGGGGGGGGGGGGGGGGGGGAGGGGGGAGGGGTGGGGGGGGGGGTGTGTTTTAGTGGTTGTTTTTGGGGGTGGTTGGGTGGCGGGTGGGGTTGGGGGGGTTGTAGGGGGGGGGTGGGGTGTTGGGTGCGTTTGGGGTGGGTGGATGGGTGGATGTGGGGTGGGCGGGGGAGGTGGGGTGGGTGTGGGGCGGGCTTTTGGGTGGGGGGGGGGGTTTTTAGTGGTGCGGTGTGGGGGGGGGGGGGTTTTGGGGGTGGGTAGGGGGTCGTGTGGCTAGGGGTTGGTGGGTGGGTGTGGGGGGGGGGGGTAGGGGGGGGGTGTTGGGGGGGTGGGAGGAGGTTTGGGGGGTGTGAATGGGGGTGGGGGGGTTGGTGGGGGTGGGGGGGTTGTATTGTGGTGGTGTGTGTATGGGGGGATGTTGTGCGGCTGGGTTGGTGTGGTGGGTCGGGGTGCGGGGGTGGGGGTGGGGGGGGGTGAGGAGGGGGGGGGGGGTGGTTTGGGTTGGGTGGGGGGGGGGGTGGAGGGGTGGAGGTGTGGGGAGGGTGGGTTGGGTGTGGGGGGGTTGGGTGGGGGTGGGGGGGGGCCGGCTTGTGGGGGGAAGTTGGGATGGGGTGGGTGGTGGGGGTGGGGGTGGGGGGGGGGGGGGGGTGGGGTGGGGGTTTTTTGGGAATTTATTGGGGGGTGTGGGGAGGGGTGGTGGGGGGGTTTGTGGGTTGAGGGGGGTTGGTGGGGTGTGGAGGTGGGGCCGGGGGCGGTGGAGGGGGGGCGGGGTGGGGGATCTGGGGGTTTTTTGGGTGTTCGTGGTGGTTGGGTTAGGCGATGTATTCGCGCAGGTGGTGGGGGGGGTCGGGTTGTTTTTGGGGTTGGGGGGGGGGTGGTGTGTGTTGGGGGGTGGGGCCGGCGGGTGGGTGAGGGGGGGGGGTGGTGGGGGTTGTGTGGGGGGTGGGGGGGGTGGGTCTGTGTGTGGTGGGGGGGGGGTGTCAGGTGGGGGCGGGGGGGGGGTTGGGTGGGGTGGGGGACGGGGGGAGGGTTGGGGTTTGGTGATGGTGATTTTGGGGTGGTTGAGGGGTGGTTGGGGGGCGGTGGTGGGGATAGTGGGGGTCTGGGCTGGGGGTGTGTGGGTGGGTTGGGGGTTGGTGGGGGGTTGGGTGTTGTGGGTTAGGGTGGGTGGGGGAGTGGAGTGGGAGGTTTGTTGGGTTTGGGGGTGGTTGGTGGGGTTCTGGGGGGGGGAGGGGTGTGTATGTAGGGGGTGGGTTGGAGGGTGGGGGCGCTGTGGAGGTTGGGTTGGGGGGGGGTGGGGAGAGTTTCTGGGGTTGTGTGGACGCGGGTGGGTAGGTTTTTTGGTTGGTTTTGGGGGTTTGGATTGGCGTAGGCTGGTGGGTTGTGGGGGGGGGGGGGGGTTGAGGGGGGGAGGTGGGGGGTGGGGGTTTGTGGGGTACTAGGTCTGGTTTGGCGGGGTGGGGGTTGGGCGGGGGGGGTTGGTTGGTGGGGGGGGTTGGGAGGAGGGATGGGGGGTGTTATGGGTTTTGGAGGATGGGGGGGTAGGGGGATGGTGGGGGTGGGGGTGGGGGGGTGGGGGGTTTTGGTGGGGGTGTGGGTAGGTGGTGGGGGGGGTGGTTGGGGGGGATGGTGGGGGGGTGTGGGGGTGGGTGGTGGGAGGGGGTTGGGGGTAGTGGGGGGGTTGGTGGTGGTGAGGGGGGGGTGGATGTTTGGGGGGTGGGGGTGTGGTTTGGGTCTGGGTTTGGGTGGTGGTGCGTTGGGGGAGGTTTGGGGGCGGTGTGGGGGGGTGGGTGGGGTGGAGGGGGTGGTGGTGGTGGGGGGGGGTTGGGTGGGGGGGGGTGTGGGGTTTTGTAGGTGGGGGTGTGTGGGCGTGGAGTGTGGTGGGGGTTAGAGGAGGTGGGGGGGGTTGGGGTGGGGTGTTTGGTGTTTTGGGATTGGTGGCTGGGGATGGGGGGAGGTGTGGAGGGAGGTGTAGGGGGTTGTGTTGGCGTTTTTGGGCGGTTGGTGGGGGGGGGTGGGGGGGGGGGGGTTGGTGGGGGGACGTGTGGGGGTGTGCTGCAGGGGGGGGGGGGGGGGGGGGGGGTGGGGGGGGGGGGTCAGTGGCGGGGGTGAGGGGGGGGGTGGATTGCTGTGCTCAGTTGGGAGTGGATTGGGTGTGGTTGGGGTGGTGTGTGGGTGTGGGTGGTGGGGTTGCGTTTGGATGGGGGAGGGGGGGGGGGGGGGGGTGGGTGGGAGGGGGGGTGGAGGGGTGGGCTGGGCGGGAAGGGGTTTACTGGCGGAGCGGGGGTTGTTGTGTGGTGGGGGTGGTGGGGGTTGGTGGTGTGGGGGGTGTGGGGGGGTGGATGAGGTTGGTTTTTTTTTTTTGTTCGGGGGTGGGGGGAGGGGCGGTAGGGTTGGTGGACGGTGTCGGGGGGTTGGAGGGTGGGTGGTGGGTGGGGGGGGGGGGTGGGGGGCGGGGGGGGGGGGTGGGGGGTGTTTGGGGGGTTGGGGGGAGGGCGGTTGGGTGTGGGGGGTTTGGGGGTTGTGTGGTTGAGGGGGGGGGGGTGGGTGGTGAGGGGACGGGGGGGGAAGTGGGGGGGTTGGTGGGTGGGTGGTGGCGGGGGGGGGTTGGGGGGGTATGGTTGAGAGTGACGGGGGGGCGGGGGGTGATGTGGGGTGCGTGGTCGGGGGGTTTTTTGGGGGTTTTTTTTGGGTGGGGGGTGTGTGGGTGGGGGTTGGTTTGGGGGGTGCGGTTAGGTGGGGTGTCGTAGGGGGGGGTGTGGGGGGGGTTTTTTTTTGGGGGGTTGGGAGGGGGGGGGGGTAGGTGGGGGGGGGGGGGGGGGGGGGGGTGGGGGGGGGGGGGGTGCGGGGGGAGGTGGGTGGGGTGGGGGCGGGGGTGTGGGGTGGGTGGGTGTGAGGGGAGGGGAGTGGTTTTTGGATGTTGGTTGGGTTCGTGGTTGGGGAGTATAGTGGGGGTGGGGGGTTGGGTGGTGGGTGGGTGGGGGGGTTTTTTTGGGTGGGGTGGGGGCTGGGGGGGGGGTGGTGTGGGTGGGGGGGGGGTTGGGGTGTGCGGTGGGGGTGAGTGGGGGGATTTGTTTTAGGGGGGTTGGGTGTGGTGGGGGGTGGGGAGGGTTGGGGGGGTTGGGGTTGATGGGGATGTGGGTGGAGGTGTGGTGTTTTTTTTATGTTGAGATATATGGGGTGTGGGGGGGGGTTTGGGGTGGGGAGGGGGGTGGGGGTTTACGGATGTGCAGGGGGTGGTTTTGGGGGTGGGGGGGCGGGTGTGGGGTAGGTGGGGTTGGTGGGTGGGGGGGGGTGGTTGTGGGGAGGTGTTGGGGTGGGGGGGGGGTGGGGAGTGGGTGGTGGGGGTTGGGGGATGTGTGGTAGGGGGGGGGAGCGAGGTTGGGGGGGGGGGGGGTGGGGTTTTGGGGGGGCGAGTGGGGTGGGTTGAGTTTTTGGGGCGTAGGGGGGGGGGTGGTGGTGGTGTGGGGGGGGGTGTTGGCGGTGGGGGGGGGGTGGGAGGGTGGGTCGGTTGAGGTGGGTATGTAGTGGGGGTGGTGGGGGGGTTGGGGAGGGGGGGGGTGTGTCGGGGGTTGGGGGGGGTGGGTAGGGGGAGGGGTATGGTGGGGAGGAGGGGGGGTGGTTTTTGTTTTGTGTGGGGGGTTGGGGGTGGGGGGTGGGGGGGTTGTTGTATGGGGGGAGGGGGTGGCTGTGGGTGGTGGGGGTGGGGGGGGGGTGGTTGGGTGGTGGGGGGGTTGGGGTCTGGTGGGTGTGGTGTTCGGTATTGGGGGTGGTGTGGGGGTTTGGTGGGGATGGTGTGGGGGCGGGTTGTTGTGGTGGGGTGGGTGGTGGGAGGGAGGGGGTGGGTGTGGGGGTAGGGGTGGTGGGTGAGGGGGGGGGGGGGGGGTGGTTTGGGCGGGGGGGGGGGGTGGGGGGCGAGGTGTGTGGGGGGGTGGTGGGGGGGGAGGAGAGTGTTATGGGGGTGGGGAGGGTGGGGGGTTTGGGCTTGCGGGTGTTGGTTGGTTAGTTTGGTGGGCGTGGGGGTGTCTGGGGGTGGGATGGGGGTTGTGGTGGTGGGGAGGGGGGGGGGGGGGTGGGGTGGGTTGTAGTGGTGTTGGTAGAGGCCGGGGGGTTCGTGGGTTTTGGGGGGTGTGTTGAGTGGGGTGTGGGGAGGGGTGGATGTGTTTATGGGTGGGGTGGGGTGGTGGGGGGGGGGGGTGTGGGGGGTGCGGGGTTGGCGGGTACGTTGGGGTAGTGGGGGGGGGGGGGGTGGGGTGGGGTGGTGTGGGGTTGTGTGGTTAGGGGGGGGGTGTGGTGCGGGGTGTGGGGGTGGGGGGGGGGGTGGGGGGGTGGGTGGGTTAGGTGGTGGGGGGGTTGGGGGGGTTTGCTTTGTGGGGTGTGGGTAGTGTGGTGGTGGTGGGGGGGGGTGGTGGGGGGGTGTGGTTGGGGGGGGCTTTGGCGTGTGTGGGTTGGTGGTGGTGTGGGGGGGGGGGTAAGGGGTTGGGGGTGGGGTGGGTGGGTGGGGTCGTTTGGGTTTTTGGGGGGGAGTGGGGCTTTCGCGCGTGGTGGGTTTGGTTGGGTTGGGGGGTGTGCGGGGGGGGTGGGTTAGTGGTGGTTTTTGTTGGGGTTGGGGGGGAGGGGGGTTGTTGGCGGAGGTGGTGTTGGGGTGAGTATGGGGTGGGGAGGGGGGGTGTGTGGGGGGGGGGGGGGGGGGTTGGGGGGGGGTGTGGAGGGGGTGGGTTGGTGCGGCGTGGGGGGGGGGGGGTTGGGGGGGGGGTGGGGGTGTTTGGGGGGTGGTTGGTTTGTGGTTGGGGTGGGCGTGGGGGGGTGGGTGCAGGGGGGAGGGGGTGGTGGGGTGGGTGGGGTGGGGGGGTTGGTGGGGTTTGGGGGGTGGGGGGGTTGGCTGGGGAGTGGGGTGGTTGGGTGGGGGGTGGGGGGGGTGGTGGGGTTGAGTGTAGGGGGGGGTGGGGGGGGTGTGTGGGGGTGGGTGGGGTTGGATTTGGGGCGGTGGTGGGGTGGGGTGTGGGGGTTGGGGGTTGGGGTGGGGGTGTTGGGTGTGGGGAGGAGTGGGGGTGTGTGCGGTTTTTTTGGTGGGGGGGGGGGGTCTTTGATGGGTGGTGGTTGGTGAGGGGGGGTGGGGGGGGTGGGTGGGGAGGGGGTTTTGGGGGGGGGGTGGGGTGGAGTGGGGGGGGCGGGTGGGGGAGGGGTGGTTTGTTTGTGGAGGGTTGGGCGGGGGGTGTGTTTGGTGGGGTGGGAGTGAGGGTGGTGGGGCTGTGGGGGAGTGGGGTGGGTTTGGGGGGGTTGGGGGGGGGGTGGGCTGGGGGTGGGGGTTGGGGTGTGGGGGTGGGTGGGGGGGGGGCGTGGTTGGTGGGTGATTGGTGGGTGGGGGTGGGGGGGGGGGGCGGGTGGTGTGGTGCAGAGGTGGGTTTGGGGGTGGTTGGCGGGGGTGGTGGGGGGGGGGTTGGGGTGGTGGGGGGGGGGGGGGTGGGGGGGTTGGGGTGGGGGGGGGTGCGGGGTTTTTTGGCGAGGGGGGTGGGGTGGGGTGGGTGGTGGGGTGTGGAGGGGTGGGGGTGGGGGGAGGGGGGGGGTGGGGGGTGTGGAGGGAGGTGTGGTGGGAGTGTGGGTGGGTTGGCGGGGGGTTTGGTGGGAGGGCGTGGGTGGGTGGTGTGTGGTGAGAGGGTGGGGGGTGGGGAGGGTGTTGTTTTGGTGTGGGGGTGTTTTGGGGGTTTGGGGGCGGGGTGGGGGTGGGTAGGGGGTTGGTGGGGGGGTGGGGGTGGGTAGGGTGGGTGGGGGTGTGTGGGGTGTGGGTGGGGGGTTTGAGGGTTTTAGGTGGGGGGGGGGGGGGTGTTGGGGGGGAGGGAGTTGGGGGGGGTGGGGTAGGGGGGGGGGGGATGGGGGTGGGGTGGTGTGGGGGTGGGGGGATGGGTGGGTGTTGGGTGGGGGTGGGGGGGGGTGGTGGTTTGGGGGTTTTTGGTTGGCTGGGTGGGGTGGGGGGTGGGTGGTGGGTTGTTGGGTTAGAGGTGTGAGGTGGGGGGGGATGGGGGGTGTAGGGGTACGGGGGTGGGGGCGGGGCGTCGGGTGTTTGGCGTTGGTGTGTGGGTTTGGGTTGGTGGGGGGTGGTGTGGGGGTGTGGGGGGTGTGGGGGGGGGGGGGGGGGGGGCGGAGGGCGAAGAGGGGGGGTTGGAGCGGGGGGGTGTTTTGAGGGGGCGGGGGGGGGTGGTAGGGTGGGGGGTGGAGAGGGGGGATGGGGTGGGAGGGGAGTGGGGGGGGTGGGGGTGTGTGGCGTGGGGGGGTGGGGGGGTGGGGGGGGAGGGTGTTGGGGTGGGGGTGATGGCGGGGTCGGGAGGGACGTGGGGGTGGGGTGGGGTTGGGTAGTGTGGGGGGGGGGGGGTGTTGTGGGTGGGGTTTTCGTGGGTTAGTGGGTTGTTGGGTGGGGTCGGGGGAGTAGGTAGGGGTGGGGGTTGTGTGGGGGGTTGGGGGCGGTTGGGGGGTGGGGTTGGGTGTTTGTTGGGGAGAGGGTGTCGGGGGGTGGGGGTGTTTGTTTGGAGCGTGGGCTGGTTGGTGGGGTGACGGGGGGGGGGGGGGGGGGGGGGTTGGGGTGTGGTGGTGAGTAGGGGGATTTTGTGATGGGATGGGGTGGGGTTTGTGGTGGGGGGGTGGTTGGAGGTGGGGGGAGGGGGGGGGGGGGGGGTTAGGGGTGTGGGTGGGGGGGTGGGTGGGTTGGGGTTGGGGGGGGCGCGTCGGTGAGGGGGGGGAGGGGGTGGTTGATTTGTGTGGGGGTGGGGGGTGGGGGTTTTGGGTGGGGGTGGGGTGGGTGGGTGTGGTGTGGTTGTTGGGTTTTGGTGGGGTGTGAGGGGCGGTGGGTGGGGGGGTGGGGGTGTGGTTGCTGGGGGGCTGGGGGGGGGATGTGGGGGGTGGGGGGGGGGGGGGGTGGGGTCGCTTTGGGGGTGAGGTGGGTGTGTGGGGGGGTGGGGTGGGTAATGTTGGTATGGGGTGGGTGGTGGTGGGAGGGGTTGGGGTGTTATTTTTTTTTGTTGTGTAGGGGTGGGGGGGATGGTTGGGGGGGGGGGAGGTTGTGGGTGTGGGTGTTGTGAGGTGTGGGTAGCGTTGGGGAGTGGGGGGTTTGTCGTTGGGGTTGGTGTTGTGTTTTGTGTTGTGGGGTGGGGGGGTGGGGGGGGGGTGTGGTGTGGGTGCGGGGGGGTGGGGGTGGGGGGGTTTCGTTGTTGGGGCGGTTTGGGTGGGGGGGGTGGGGGGGGGCAGGGCTAGGGGTGCGTTTGGTGTGGCAGGGGGGGTTGGGGTGGTGTATGGGTTATGGGGGGGGTGTTTGGGGGGAGGTGAGAAGGGGGGGGGGGGGGCAGGGGCAGGGGTGGGGGTTGTGGGGGGGTGTATGGGGATATGGGGGAGGGGGGGGGGTGGAGCTGGGTGGTTAGGGGGTGTGTGGATGTGGTGGGGGTGGGTGGGTGCCGTTTGGGGGGTTTCGGGGGGGTTGGGGTGGTGTAGGACTGGGGTGTTAGGAGGTGGTGGGGGGGGGTGGGGGAGGTGTGGGGTGTAGGGGGGGGGGTGGGGTTGGGGGGGGGTGTGGGGGTGGGGGGTAGGCCTGGGGTTTAGGTGGGTGGATTTGTTGGGGTTTGGTGGGGGAGAGGGGTTTGTGGGGGTGTAGGGGGGGGGGGGGGGGGTGTGGGGGTAATGGTGGGGTTGGGGGGGGGGGGGTGGAGGTGGGGTGGGGGGGCGGCGGGTGGTGGGGTGTGGAGTGGGGCTGGGGGGGGGGGGGGTGTGGGGGGTGTGTTGGGGGGGGGGTAGGGGTGGAGGGTGGGTGGGTGGGTTTGGGGTTATGGGGTAGTGTGGAGTGGTTGGGGGTGGGGATGGGGTGTGTTTTTTGGGGGTGGGGGGTGGGGGATGGTGAGTGGGGGCGTTGGGGGATGGTTGGGGGGGGGGTTGGGGACTGATGGGGGGGGGGGGGGGGGGGGGGGGGGGGGCGAGGTGTTGGGTAGGTGATGGGGGTGGTGGTCGGGGGCGGGGGGTGGGTGGGGGTTGGACTTGGTGGGTTTTTGGTTTTGGTGGGAATGGGGGTGGAGTGGAGATGTATGGGGCGTTGGGGGTGTGTTGGGTGTGTTGGAGTTGGTGGGTTTGGAGGGGGTGGGGGGGGGGGGGGGATAGTGTGGGGGTAGGGGTGGGGGGGGGGGTTGAGAGTGGGCTTGTGTGTGTAGGGGGTAAGGGGTCGGGGGGGGTTGTGGGGGGGGGGTAGGGGTTTTGGTGGGTGGGGGAGGTTCGTTAGTTTGGGGGTGGGTGGGTGGGTGGGGGGGGGGGGGTGTGTGGGTGGGGGTGTGATGTGGTGTGGGGGCGGTGGTGGTTGGAATTGGGGGGGGTTTTTGTGTGAGTGTGGGGAGCTTTGGGGGGGGGGGATGGGATGCTGGTGGGAGTGGGTTGGGGGGTGTTGGGGGGGGGGTTGAGTGGGGGAAGTTGGTCGGGGGGGGTGGGGGGGGGCGGGGGTGGTGCTGGGGGGGGCGGGGGGGGGGTTGGGGGGGGGGGGTTGGGTGGTTGGGTTGTGGGGGGGAGGTTGGTGGTGGGGGGGAGGGGGCTTGGGAGTGCGGGAGCGGGTGGGGTTTGGGTGGGTGTGGTTTGGAGTGTTGCGGGGGGTTTTTGGGTGTGGGGGGGGAGGCTGGGGGGGGTGTGCGTGGGGATGGGTGGGGGGGGGGGTGGGGGGTGGGGGGGTATGAAAGGTGTGGGGGGGGGGTGATGTTGGGAGGGGGTCGGGTAGGTTTTTGTGGTTGGAGTAGGGGGGGGTGGGGTGATGGGGGTGGGGTGATTGAGTGATTGGTGGGGTGGGGGGAAGGGGGTGGGTGGGGGCGTTTGTGGGGGTGGGGGGTGTGTTGGGGGGTTGGGGGTGTGGGGGGGGGTGTGTTTTTGGTGGATGGGGGGGTGGGGGGGGGGGTGGGTTAGGGTGTGCGCGGGAGTGTGGAGGAGGGTCGTGGAGTGGGTGTTGTGTGGGAGGGTGGGGGGGGGGGTGAATCGGGGTTTTGGGGGGGGGGAGGTGTGTGGGGGGGTGGGGGGGTGGGTTCGCTGTGTTTTTTGGTGGTGAGGTGGGAGGGGGTGGGGTTGGAGTGGGGGGGGCTTGGGGGGTGGGATTGGGGGGGGGTTTTTGGGGGGGGGTGGGGGTGGGGTATAGGAGGGGGGAGTTGGAGGTCGTGGGGTGGTTGGGGGAGGGGGGGGCGGGGGGTCGCGGGCGGGTGTGCGGGCGTTGGGGGGGGGGAGGGCGGGTAGGTTGGGGGGGGTGTTGGGGGGCGGATCGGGGGGGTGGGGTGTGGGTGGGGGGGGGTGGTGGGGTTGTGTGCTGTGTGTGGTGGTGGGGTGGGTGGGGGTGGAGCGTGGGGGGAGGGGGGGGGGTGGGTGTGTCTGGGGTTGAGGCTTGGGGGTAGGGGGGGTGGTGGGGCGTGTGTGGGGGTGTGTGGATGGCGTGGGTGGGGGGGTGGGGTGGTTGTTGGGGGGGGGAGGGTGTGGGGGTTGGGGGGGCGGGTGGTTGGGGGGTTGGTTGGTTTTGGGGGGTGGTTGGGGGGGAGGGGGGTTGGGGTGAGGGTGTTGGGGTTGTTGGGTGGGGGGGGGTGGGGCTTGGTGGGCGGGCGTGATGGAGGAGCGTTCGGTGGGGTTGGGGGTGTGGTTTTGGGGTGTTGTGTGCTGGGGGTGGGTGGGGGGGGTGGTGTTCGTGTTGGTTGGGGGTTGTGGGGTGGGGGGTGGGGTGCTAGGGCTCCGGGGGGTAAGGGTGGGGGAGGTTGGGGTTGGGGTATGTGGGGGGGGGTGCGTGGGGGGAGGGGTCGGGGGGGGGGGGGGGGTGGGGGAGGATTGGACGGCTTTGGGGGGGGGTGGATGTGGTGGTGGGGGCGTGGGGGGGGGGGTGGCGGGGAGACGAGTGGGTGATGGGGGGGTGGTGGGGTGGGGGTGGGGGGGGTGGGTGGGGGGTGGTGGGGTCGGGTTTGTGGTGGGGTTTTGGGGGGGTTGGAGGGTGGGGGTGTGGGTGTTGGGGGGGGTGTGTGGGTGGACGTGTTGGGGGTGGGAGTGTTGGGTGTGGTGGGGGGGGGTGGGATGGAGGGGGGGGATGTGGGTGGAGGGGTGTGGGGTGGGGAGGGGGTGGGGGGGTGGGTGTGGGCTGGTGGGGCTTTGTTGGGGGGTGTGGAGGTTGGGGGGTGCTGGGTTGGGGAGGTGTGGGGCGGGGGTGTTGGGTGGGGTAGTGGGGGTAGTGTTGGGTGGGGGGGGAGGGGGGGTGGTGGGGTTGGGGGGTGGGGGGGGGGGGTGGTTGTTTTTGGGGTTGAGGTGTGGGTGGGGGGGATTTTTCTGGGTTGGTGGGGGTGGAGGTGGGGCTGGGGGGGAGGGTAGGGGGGGGGGGGGGGGATGTGTGGTGGTGGGGGGGGGGTGTGGTGGTGTGGGTGGGTTGGTAGTAGGGGTGGAGGGGGGGGTGGGGGGGGGGTGTGGGGAGAGTTCGGGGGGTGTGTTGCTCGGGATGTTTGGGGGTTGCGAGAGGGGGGGTGGGGGTGGGGTGGGGGGGGGGGGTGTGTGGGTGGGGTGGGGGGGGGGGTGGGGGTTGGGGGTGGGGGTGGAGTGGGGGGGGGTGGGGTGGGATGGGTGTGTGGTTGGGTGGTTGTGGTGGGGGGCGGGGTTGGGGGGGGCGCTGTGGGGGGGTGGTTGTGGGGGAGGGTGGGTTGGGGGGGGAGGGAGGGGATGGAGAGGCGTGGGGAGGGGGTGGGGGGGTTGGGCGGTTGGTTGGTTGGGGGTGGGGGGGGGGGGTTGGGGTTTGGGGAAGTTTGGGTGTGTTGTGTTGTTCGGTATGGTGTGTGGGGTGGGGGGGGGTGCGGTGGGGGAGTGAGGTTGGTGGGGGTGGGTGGGGGGGGTTGGGCGGGGGGTGTGGGGGGGGGGGTGTGTTTTGGGGGGTGTTTGGGGTGGGGGGGGGGGTGTAGGTTGGGGTAGGGGTGGGATGGTGGGGGGGGTGGGTTGGGCGAGGGGTTGGTGGTGAGCGTTCTTTTTTTTTTTATTATTTTTTTTTAATTTTATTTATTTATTAATTTTAGTTAAAAAAATTATACATTTTAAATGGAAAGAAGTATCTTAAGTTTGGTATCTTGGGTCGGGATAGAAATAGTTGGGATAATATATACATCATGATAAATTCAATACTTACAGATGTTGCCATTACTTGCATAAGTACTTTTTAACTTCTAATTGCATATTTCAGTTACATATTTCTGTACTTTTTAATAGGGGGTGTTTGGGATAAATTATTCCAGTTGCATATTTCTGCACTTTCATATTATTGTGTTCGAAATGTCTACACTGGGTTTTTAATCTCATGATATTTTAAACATATTGTGTTGGTAATGATGTTATGTAGGGTTGTTGCATTCGTTCAGCTATGCATTTGAGCAACATTGCTTTGAGCAGATAACAATAAATAATAAGTTAGTAGCATATACTATCTGCTTTCCCTGTGCTTTACCACTATCAATCAACACAATTTCACTTTGAAAATTTGACATGATTTTGTAATGTGACTTGCTGTAGTTAATGCAACATGCTTGAGAATTTCCAGAACACGACATATAAATGCCCCGCCGCGAAGTGCGGGCTCCGAACAACTCGTTAGTATTGTAATTTAACTTTAATCATTTTTTAAAGTTTTAAGAGAAAATCAAAAGAACAAATCAATTAATTCGTAAAATTCAATTCAAAATGCAAGAACAAATCATTAAATTCGCCAAATGCAAGCGACCATACCGAACCCCTTTTGCGCCAAATCCCACCCAGTTTAACGGCGTACGCCAAATCTACAACTTCTCTTATTTTTTATTGTTTTGCGTGTGAGTGTTGTTTTTTTTATTTTGTGTGATGGGGTTCAAATGACATGTGAAAAAGATGTTATGAGTGAGGGTATTTTGGTGTGCGAGTGTTAAAAGTATGGATGTTGATGTAGCGCTAAGGTGACATAAAAAAAGGGTTTTTAAAAGTCATCATACCTGATGCTCTTAGAGTATGAGGTGCAGTAACTTGCAAGTTACTGCCACATATGCAACATATTAGCTTTTCCACACTTAGCTTACCCAAAACATGCTCAACGGTAACTTGCACCTAACTTACACTTTAAGACCCATTTTTTTCTTTTTTTCAAACGAGTAAAAAAGTAACGTAACTCCTAATACCGTATTCCACAAGTTATGGGTCTTAATACCATTTTTTTTTCAAACCAATAATATATTAAAAATAATAAAAATAAATTATATATTATAAAAATATTAAAGCACCGCACATTCATTTTATTTTTTATAGCATTTACATTTTGTTTCTTTTATTCTGTTATTTATTAAATAATATTAATATTATAGTATATTTCTCTCTTCTATATATCAAATTTTAATCATAGTGTGTTACTTATTGATAGTAATGAATTTGGATGGTCATGTGTCACATTAGTGTTATATTAGTGTAGACTCTTATCACATATTATGTTATCTATCAGTCTTTTATATAGCAAGAGTATGGGGTAATTAAGTGTTAGTTTCTTATTCTTAATCAAGTAGGAGTCGGTGTATGTTTGCCTTGCATGGCAAGTAGAAGTTTCAACCGACTTCCTATTTTTCCTTTGTTTTCAAGTCGATCATAGTCCTTATAGGATTAGGAGTTCACCCCCTCGTCTCTATAAATAGAGGTGAGGGGGTGAGGTACAAACACGTCATTCTTTCAAGGTTTAATACAAAGTTCGGTTAAACCAGCTTGTGTGTTCTTTAATTTTCTGTCGAGATATATAAGTTTCAGGTTGTGTGTTCTTCTTTAAGGTTGAAGATTCGCTCTAGATTTCCACGTTGTAGGCTGATAAATACTACAAGTAGTATCAGAGCAGAACTTCAACCTTGAAGAAGAACATACAACCTGCAGCTTATATATCTCGACAGAAACGTAAAGAACACACAACAGTACACTCCCTGATCTTACACCCCTGTTGTCACCCAACAGTGCATTGCCCTTATCGCAATTTAGAAAATCAAAAAATATATCTAATCTGGGTGTCACATGATATGAACCTCCTGAATCCATGATCCAATCTAGCAGATCCTCTGCACTCATCACCATCATCACCTAAAAATCGTCATAAATCTAACCACTGAAGCTTGGCTAGTCATCTTTCTTGACGTAACCTGTTGACTTCTTGCGATTATTCTTCAAACAGTTTATCTTTAAGTGATCCTCAAATTAGCAAATATAGTACTTGAGTCTTCCACCTCGAGACTTTGATCTTGACTTTCCCCTTGACTTATGTGAATCCCTACGATCAGTTAACCATTCACCATTATCCTCTTTCGCCTTAGACCTTTCTTTGATTTCCTTTGAATTTAGTGTGGCCATCACGTCCTCCAAAGTCAAAGCTTCTCGTCCATAGAGCAAAGTATTCACAAAGTGATCGTATGATGCTGGTAAAGAAGTGAGTAATAGTAAATCAAGACCTTCATCCTTGAATTTTACCTCAATGTTTGCTAAATCGACAACGATTTTGTTGAACTCATTTATATGCTCGGAAATCTTTCGTTCAATCAGCATGTAGAATGTAGACAACTTCTTCTTTAGGTACAATTTGTTGGCCAAGGACTTTATCATGTACAAAGTCTCGAGCTTGGTCCAAACCCCCTGCATTCGTCCCCTCGGTTACCTCTCTTAAAACCATGTTACCTAAACACAAAATCACGGCATTATGAGCTTTAATGCTTGTGTTGAAGAAAAAGACAGTCTTGCGCAGGTTTGGCATAAAAGACTGGGACATATCATCGAGGCAGGACTACATGTGCTGGAAAAACAGGAGCTGTTTAGCAAGAAGAGTCTATGTAAGCTTGAATTTTGTAAGAATTGTGTTTTGGGACAGTCACATCGAGTCAGTTTCGGTGTAGGAAGGCACACTACTCAGGGAGTGATAGACTATGTTCATTCAGACTTATAAGGTTCGTCTCAAGTGGAATCATTGGGAGGTAAAAGGTATTTCTTATCAATTATTGATGATTATTCCAAGAGGGTATGTGTTTATATTCTCAAGTTCAAATACGAGGCATTTGGAAAGTTCAAAGAGTGGAAGTAGTTAGTAGTGAATCAGACTGGAATGACGATTAAGAAGCTAAGGACAAATAATGGTCTTGATTTATGTAACCGGGAACTCTCATGGATAATGTACGCTATTTATTTATTCAATCTAGATTGCCTAAGACCTTCTAGACGGAAGTGATATGTACGGCCGCA
The DNA here is from genome assembly GCA_026074375.1 of Tanacetum coccineum. Classification (NCBI taxonomy): domain Eukaryota; kingdom Viridiplantae; phylum Streptophyta; class Magnoliopsida; order Asterales; family Asteraceae; genus Tanacetum; species Tanacetum coccineum. The sequence goes on along the minus strand of BQNB010003918.1, from coordinate 70,551 downwards.
TATCTTATCAATAGGTCACCATCGACAGCGATTGAGAAAAAGACACCTATGGAGATGTGGACGGGACATCCAGGTGATTATGTGATGTTGAGGATTTTTAGATGTGTCGCATATCCACACCTTTTTTAGGGTATCTTAAGGGTGTGAAAGGGTACAGACTATATAGACCTGATAATGAATCGCCTAAAATAGTCACTAGTAGGAATGTGGTCTTCAATGAAAGTGTCATGTACAAAGACACGTTGAAGGATTCTGGTGCAGGTACTAGTAAGTTTGTTGAGGAATTACAGGTTCAGGTGGAACTACAGGGGTTAAATAATCGTATGATTGAGGAAGATCATACAGATCGAGAAGACGGCAATGATGAAGATGCATGAGATCAAGAAACTAATCAAACACCAGATCTCACAGATTATCAGTTGGTTCGGGATAGAGAGTCAAGGACAATAATGAAACCTTTGAGGTTTCGAGATGAGAGTAATATGGTTGCTTACGCGTTTGCTGCAGCAGAGAAAGAAGATACTCATGAACCATTGACATACCAAGAGGCAATTGCTTGTGAAGACATTTCTAAATAGAAAGCTGCTATGAAAGAAAAGATAGATTCCCTGAGGAAGAACAAGACCTAGGAGTTAGTAGATCATCCAGCTGGGCAAAAGCTGGTGAGCTGCAAATGGCTGTTCAAGATAAAAAAAAGGATTGAAGGTGTTCAAACACCTAGGTACAAGGCAAGGTTGATGGCTTGTGGATTCACATAGAGGGCAGGTATTGATTACAATGAAGTATTTTCGCCAGTAGTTTGACACACATCTATTCGGGTTATACTTGCATTGACTGCTGTGACAGCCGTGACTTGTGCAGGTTAGTCAAACCGTTAGAATTGACTAAAGTGTTTATATGTGTTTTAATTGAGTGCTTATGAGACCTTATATGAGTATTTGATAACCATCTGTGATGCGTGTTCATCTTATTGTGATTGAGTTGTGGTTTTGGTAGCTATTTTATTTCGTTCATATTTTGTAACAATGAAAATGATAGCATGATTTTATGCGTTGTTGTGTTATTTGGTGAATAATTGTAGTATGAGCGTAAAGATAATGTAGTGTATTCTTAGGATGAATTAAGTCTAGTATTTAAGTTAATTAAACATATGTCTTTCTAATTTAGGAAAGTAATTTATGAAATGGAATTTATAAATAGTAAGTTTAAAACTAGTTTTTATTTAAAAGGTTT
>BQNB010003918.1:0-62444 GCA_026074375.1 Tanacetum coccineum | reverse complement strand
GGTATCCGTATTATGTTTTTGAAAGGATAATAATGAAATTTCTATTTATGTTTTCATCACCATTTTGGATTTATCTCAAAGTATTCATTGTCACCCTTGTTGTAATTCTCTAAAAATAAACTACAAACTAGTTTTGTGTCCCGTATTTGCATGTGGTCTAGTAATTTACCAAATCTACACGCTAATAAATGAATATCACATACATAATGTACAATATCATAAACTGTGTTATTTTTGGATTACTTTTCTGTATCTCTTTGGATTACTTGTAGAAGTAAAAACATTCGTTTGAATTGGTCATCCATATACAAAGTGACGAACCTAATTAACGTGTCAATCTCATGATCACTTACTAAGGAAATTGTTGCTTATGATATTGAACCACCATATATAACACAGTTTATGCATGATACTGAACTACCTTAATAAGTGATTTTGGATTACTTGCTTATTTCCCTCACTCTCGGTCGTATACACAAAGTGACGAACCTAATTTGTCAATCTCATGATCACTTATTAAGGAAATTGTTGCCAATAAAAAAGAAAGCATAAGAAACCTCTTTAGGAAACTAGTAACCCAACGGATCATACATCAACCTAGTGAAGAAATAAAAGTTATCATAAAAGTTATCAATAATATAGTTCTTTCATGGATGTTGCGATGTAATCTGATTTTCTATGTCTACTTGGTCGCTCATGGTGTTTACAAACTATGATGTCCGAGTTCACGCTATAATATGCGCGGACGAAACATACGACTTTTGGATTTTCTGCCGTACGAGTTTGACTAGGTAACTTGAATCATTTTTGTGACTATTGGCGTTAACTCCATCCTTGGTAAGATAGACATAACATCATTGGTTAATCAAAGAGCAAACATGATCAATTAGATAAAATTAACTTCAGTTCACTTCATGTAACATGCGACATTTTTTCTGGATTAACTAAGGGATCATAACTATCCTAAGTTCAGAAAATAAATGTTTGGTTTGAGGCAAAAACACAAAAATTTATTATCCACAAGAACATAGGAGTCATCAGGGCCCAAAATTATTATTTTTACAGAACATAGAGTTTGATCCCTTAGTGTAATCATACTAGAGTAAACAAAGACCATCCCTAGTCATATAAGTTGTAACAACTTTACTGATTTAAGATATCAATCTTCCGCTATTTATAGACAATTGCGTTAGTAACTGTAGATCGTATGAAAAAGCAAAATACTCTGGTACTGTTATGATTACACCAATTCACGTGGCTGCAGTTCTGGTAATGGACCCGAGAACATTTCAGTCAACTAATAGCCTATATAGGGTTCAAGCTTTCAGAGAAGTCTGCCAAAGAGGTTTCTCAGTTACAGAATGAAGAGGACACTACGCGCAGTAGACAAGCGAAATAGATAGTCTCGTCTAGGAAATATCCAAAGAGTACAGGAGAGTGCAGGGATCTCTAGAGATAGCGAGCTCTGTATTAGTCTCTATATTAGTCAGATTATAGTGAGCCCACCACTAAAGTGTTCATAAGGGAATTAGTAGGTGATTTTTACCGCCACGTCGTAGATACAGATGTTCGTAAATGGAGCGTAGTAGCAAGTGACGACGGCACGTGATGTTTGCGAAGGGCCGGTTTCGTTTGAGTGTCTCTTTACGAAGAAGCAAGAGGTATGGTGGCGATGAGATTGCAGGAGTTGCCAGGTGAAGGTTTGGTTCGAATGGTAAACTTTAGTTGTGGGAAGCGTTTGTATTGCTTGGTATGAAAAAAGGTGGTGTATTTTGGAATGTGCATAGATTATCTCGAGGAAAGTAAATAGAAAATTCGATATGTGGATGTCACCAATGGGGAGGGTACACGGGGATTACGTAGCCAAGACAATTTTTAGGATGCTGTAATGGACACGATGAGTTTACGGCTATGCATTTTTGGTTAACCAATGCACCAGCGGTTTTCATGATTTAATGACACCGTTTGCATGGCCCGTAATAGACAAGTAGTTAACGGAATATATACAAACGATATTTTAAACCGATTCCCAATTCTAAAGAGGAGTACGAGTCGTACGTGAAGATATCCCAAGTCAGTAAATTCCCTATCACAAAGGAAAGTCGAACAGACTTTTATACATAATGAAAAAAAGTCTCTCTTCTTCCAACAACGACTGCCGCAAGATTCCCCCAGCTGAGCGAGAAAGGAAGCCATCCTTACAGCATGATGCTCGATAGAACATCACAATGTGTTAATTGATAGCTCCTGATCACTTGCGCGAACAACAACATCAGCATCCGGAAAGAGACGGCAATCTCGATATTTGTGCTATACGATATTGAGAATTTATCCGACAGAGAACGCAGAACACACGTTTCTAGAGGATTCTTTGGTAAGACATGGCATCTTCTAGGATAATAACAAAGGGAGAGACAACAGGTGTGCATTAACTTAGACTAGTTTTCCTTAGATCAGAAGCTAAATCATAGTGAGCGCAATAATCCTTCACATTGACGGAGATATCTGCAATGCGATCTCACCATGTGTGTCAAGGATATATTTCGCCTAGTATACATATTATACACAAGTTGGGCACTAGCGCACATTAAGTGAAACGAGACACAATGATGGACAGCATTCTAATTACATTATCACAGGTATCATAGCGATATGTCTACTCGCACTACAACACGCTTTTTCTTACAAATCTATCTCTATCATCGTACACTTTGACGACTACACTGCGAGTTAGCGCCTAAGCGAACACACAAAACTAAGATAAGATGGTCATGTTAATCACTGCGTGTTAGATCTGGATATCAATATCAGAGTACCCAAAAGACAAGACCAATCGTGGAAAAACAAACGGGGCGCGAATTTGGTTTGTCATTTGTGAAATAGTATGTTGATTTATGGTAGCAACATGTGGAACATGATATTGGTTAGTAGAATTGATGGATGCGGGGTTATTGAGAATATAGTGGGTAATAGGTGATGGTGTGGAGTCGAGGAAGTGATAAGAGGGTGGTGAATTGGGTGTCATGAAATGGTAAGGGAATTGGTTTTCATCAAAGGTAATGTGTCTTAAGATGAATATTTTATTTGTCTCTAGATCAAACATCGATATCCTCGATGGTATGTGGGAAAACCTAAAAAAATACATGGTCTGGTGCGAAGGACAAGTTTATGAGGTGAGTAAAGGCGAGGGTAGCAAAGACATCTAAAGATGCGTAAGCGGAAATAGTCGGGTGCTTTGTTAAAAAGCTTAGTAAACGGGATTTCATTATTGATGGCGGTTGAAGGGATAAGGTTCAATAAATAGGCGGTTATATGAAGGACCTCAACCCAAAAAGTAGGCGGTAGATGTGCTTGAAATAAAAGGGTATGGATAACATTATTGATAGTTCGGATCATTCTTTCCGCCTTACCATTTTGTTGAAAAGTTTTGTGGCAAAAAAATCGAAGTTTGATTCCATGATTTTAACACTAAAATTGATATTTAACATAAGTACGAAAATGTAAAAACTTTGGAAACATGTCAGATTTATTACGAAGGAGGTATATCCACAAGTAATGCGAAAAATGATCAAGAAACAAGACATAATATTCAAAACCACTAGAACTAACAATATGAGATGTCCACAAATCAAAATGAATAATATCAAAACAATGTTCAACAAGAGAACCTGATCTATAAAATGGGAGTTTGACATGCTTGCCAAGTTGACAAGCATGACAAACATGTGGAGATTTCTCCTTATTACATGAAAAAAATGACAAGAAACAAAATAACGAAGCACTCCGTCTCCAGGGTGACTAAGACGTTGATGCCATATTGAAGAACTTGTGGATATTAAAGGAGTAAGGATAGATGACGGATTGGTAATCGGATAAAGATCACCCCAGTTGTCACATGTATTGTTTGTTTCATCATTCATACTTACATACTTTTTAACTTTTCTACCTTTTTATTGTTAATTTGTTTATGCTCGTGCTCCCCTTGTCTCTGCTTTTTCTTTTCTATTTTATGTGTTCTCTTGCAGTTATTGCTTATATTTCTTTAGTTCCTTTTCTCCGTAATTCCTTTGATGCTTCTTTGCCTATTTGCTTCCGTCTTATGCATTTTTGTTGCCTTATCCTTGTTCTATTCTTTGCATCTCCTGCACTTACACTGTAGGAGGTCTCATTGGAAGCAGTCTCTCTACTTATACTTCACCCATACCCAGCCTAGGTGGGATTGGATCATTCTACATTCTACCTCCCCTATACCTCGCCTAGGTGGGATTGGGTATGTTCTTGTTGTTGTTGTTGTGCATAGTCTACATGGCCTTTAGATTAGACATGCTTTGCCGTCTTTGATCGGATGGAAACTCATATCTAACGTGTTTAGTGAAGGATCTTTATATAATTGTTTCCATCGGTGTTGGCTTATAAATTATAGTCAAATTTCTCATTTTTCCTTTACTTGTATTGTTATTTCTTATGTGATTGGCCTATCTAGAAGTTGTTCTAAATATCTTTGCTGTTTTTTTATTTACTTGTATGTGTTTGTTTAGACTTTGGATCTTTTCTAGTTTTGTATCTATAAAGGTTTCTAAGGTTTCCATCCCTTTTCTTTTTATTTCACATTTTAACTTATTCTATCATTATTTATACCTACTTTTATGAAATATGTTGTCCGCTTTGGAAGTGTTTCTTAATTGCAATATCACCTGTCTTTTGTGTGGTCAGGCAATTGAGAAATAAAGATGCAGCTTTAAGATCTCGGGAGAGGAAAAAGTTATACGTAAAAGAACTAGAAATGAAAAGCAAGTACTATGAAGAGGAGTGCAGGAGACTGGAATCCGTGCTCCAATGCTTTATGGCAGAGAATCAAGCATTCACTACAAAAAAGGACTTTTAGTGACACAATTTTTAATGACATATAAAAAAAGTGTAAGTGAAAGTACATGTTTACTTACACATTTTAAAAAAGTGTAAGAAAAAGTCTAGTTTTACCCACACTTTCTAAAAAGTGTAAGCAAAAAAGTCTAGTTCTATCCACATTTTTTAAAAAATGTAAGCAAAAGTCTAATTTTTACTCACACTTCACATAAAATGTAAGTAAAAGTCTAGTTTTCCCCCACACTTTTAAAAAAGTATGAGTAAAAGTCTAATCTTTACTCACACTTCACATAAAATATAAGTAAATGTCTAGTTGCGCCCACATTTTTAAAAATGTGTGAGCAAAAGTCTAATTTATACACACACTTTACAAAAAGTGTGAGCAAAAGTGTAGTTTTACTCACACTTTTTGAAAAGTGTAAGTAAGAGTCTTACTTTTACACACTCATTTTAATGAGTGTGAGTGAAAATTTAACTTGTAACTAACGCTAATCACGATCCAAAAACCGATTTGGTCCAAAACACGGCACCGAAGACCAGATCGGACGAATGCCGATTTGGTCAAAAACACAGGACCAAGGATCGTGTTTTCGGGATGGACCGGCCCGGTTCGGTTCGTCGGTTCGTCAGACCGACCCAGTCCAACAAAGCATAAGACCGAATCTTGTTGGACCGGACCAAAGACTGAATATGAGTAAAATGACAGACCGAGGACCGAACCGGACTGAAATATGTTTAGTCCGGTCCGGTCCAGTCCAATTTGATTCGGTTCTGTTTATCTGTCTAGTCCACGATCTATTATGCCATTGAAAAATGTAAATACAAGGCTCGTTTTTTTTCAAGGTCATTAAAACCTTTTACTAAATATTTTTATAAAAAATTTACTATAAGTAGACATAATTTTATAAAAACTTTACTACAGTAATATATTTTTTATTAAACTATCCACTCGCCTTTTCATATATACACTTTCCCCCTTTTCATTCGCTTCACCTAATTTTCCCCAAATTCAATCACACTGATACATCCACTCTCACACACACACTCACGACAATGAATCTGTAATCACCCAATTCGTTAAGGCTAACGGATTAACCTGTAATCAACTCGTTAAGGCTTACCGTAGATTTGATCGAAGCAGATCGTTACTCAACTCGTTAGGGCTAACGGATTAACATGCAATTCGGTAGATTTAAATTATTATTATTTTTGTTTATTTTGAGATATTGTGATGTTGTAGTGTAGTTTTGATAGAATCTTCAAGTATAAGTTAGGTTTGTAAGTTATTGATGCACATAACATGTTCGATGAAATGACTCAATCAAATATGTTAAGAAATAAGTATAAATTATTGAAAATGTGTTTTTGGGAAAGCCTTTGTAAAGATGCACATAAGGTGTTAAGAAATATGTACTGTGTTTAGACATAAGTTGATAATTGGTACATGCTTGTTATGTGTCACATGTATTGTTCTTTTTCTTAACTCTTTACTAAAGATGAACGAAACTGCGCTCCAAAACTTACTTTTGCTTAGTTGTAAACCAAGTAGGCAGAACAGAAATTAAGATGTCATTGTTATGATGTTTCGCATGTGGTAAAGTAAAACCAAGCGCAAATTTAGTGAGGTTACTTTTCCCTGTGGTTAGTGAAATTGTATCTCTCTTTGAACTCTTATGTTTAATTAGTTGTCGCATTTCAGATATAGTGTACTCATATAATATTCCTCTCTTTGTACTTTTTTGTGTTTTTTTATCAGTTATGGTATCCAAATTTGCCATACTTTTTTGTATTTTTTGGTATGGTTTTTATGTGTTTGCAAGGCTTGATGGGAAGGGGCAAGTGGGTTCTCTGTGCTAGTGATGTCGGTTATTAAGTCGCACATCAGTACAAAGGTCGGATAGGTAGTCTAGTGGTTCACCCGAAACTTGGTCCCAATGTATGCGTCTCTTTATATTTGTTATTTATCAATCTTTACTGACATATAGGATATGTTGACTAACAATGTATAAATCTCAGGTTGTTGCCACTAAGCCATCACCGGCAATAATAACAACAGTCGTATCTGCTTGGTCATTTCTTCTTACTACTATGGATCTACTGGCAATGAGAAAGCGTTGGAGTGGTGATATGCTAAATGGTAAATGGTGATGTGACGCTTAGGTGGAAGGTGAGGAAGAGGTGACCATTATGCTTAATCTCATGATATACAATCAGTATTTAAGCATTTCAATTATCATCGATCATGTAAGACTAGACAAATAATCAACAATCATGTTGCACTTACAAGCATTAATGACATGTAAACCTCCTCACGTAAAACCGTCTCTTAGATTCACTCTTCCATTCACCCATGTATTTGATTCAAGTATTAATATTTTCAGAATGGATGGGTTATTTGTTGTTCCGTGAAGAAAACTAAAAGTTATGGTGTCAAGTCTCATTACAACATTGAGTTATCTGCTCTTCAATATTCTTGTTGTATAGTCATCGGCTGCTCTTTTAATGTAAGATTTTTATCTTTCTATAATCTCATTTTGTATTGTTATGTGAGAATTTGTTATATGTTGTCTTCTATTACTATATAGTCTCATATTAGAAATGTTTAAGAATGAGTTTTTTTTGTATATTTTGAGGATGTTAGATACCATACCTAGGGTGAGTACTGATTACTTTAGTTGATGCAACCTTATGTAATTTGCATATACCTGTGTGGCTGATTATAAACTTATAACTTAGTCCCTCAAACATTGATACCAACAATCCATTCCCCTAAGTAGGAATCTTTTAAAAGTATGTTCCTGCTGTGTGCAATTTGCCCTTCTCTTAAGGATCCTAGATACCATGTTAAGGGTCAGTACCTTCTCATCGAATCCGAGCTTCATTGCTTTTGGTGCTCGCTGCTGTAATCATTCATGGAACATCAAGTACGTATACACTTTATATTTGGTATGATTAGCTGAAATATGTTCTTGTTTCAGGACAAGGTATATCCAACTGGTGTAGCATATGTTTCAGATAGTAAGAGTTGAATTCACTGTTTATGTTATCTAGTAAGAAGTAATTTTGTTGATTAAATTAGGCTCTTTTATTCGTAACAAGCTTTTAGGTGCCAACTCATGAGCATATATATTTTTACAGATCTGATATTGATTTCCAAGAGTTCTGTTTTGCAAGTGCTATTTGAGTGTGAGTAAAGATAGACTTGCACTTTTACAGGTATATATATCATAAAATTTATTTCTTAGATTTCCATGATATTAGTAAATAAATATGTAGCTTTTACCACAATTTTGTTGCTTTAGTAAATAATACTATGAACAAACAAGGGCCTGTAAAACCCTCTTCTAAAACAAGACGTTCTTTTTGGGTCGTGAGGTAGGATCGGTCTTTGTTATAAATTGCATATGTAAGCTCTCTGGGTCTTTGTTTCACTTAAAAGTGATATGCTGTGTTGTTTAGGTTCGTGGGAAGGGGATGGTTTCGTGGGAAGGGGAAGGGGATAGTTTGTATGTATATTTAAGTTGTTTTCTATATTATGTGGATTCAGGGGCCTGGACCAAATGCACGTGTCGTGTACATTGATGGAGGGTTTGATCTTTTTCATGCTGGACACGTTGAAGTATGTAGCCTCTTGTTTCTCTAACCTTTATGAATAATTACCGTTTAAGGCTTTGACCATGTTTACTGATCAGACATGGATTTGTATTCCTAGATTCTGAAGAATGCACGACAGCTTGGTGATTTTCTACTAGTGGGCATCTATACTGATCTGTTAGGTATATTTCTCTGACATTTAAATGGCACCTGTCACTTTCTAGAGGTGGAGATTTTTTTCTCTTAATTACGAATTATGAATTGGTTGTTTTGGTTCAAATGGTTAAATAACAAACTCAACTTTAAGGAAACGGGTTATTTAACCATTTGAACCAAAGTTGAGTTTGTTATTTAGGAAACAGGTGGAGTTTGTTATTTGAACCAAACAGGTTATTTAACCATTTAATACAAAAATGATAAAAAAAACTTACTGTCTATTTTTTATTTGAACCATCTGACTCCTTTGTGATAATTACAACCGAAATCGACCTCTTCATAAGTAAATGGGTCTAAACAGCCGCCTCTAGTTTATACCAAAGAAGACAATAGTGTGCACATATTGATGATAGAACAAATTTATCTCTCGTGTAATGAGGAATTACTTATTTCTGACTAATTGATCCCTATTTCAGATTGTAAGTGTCCCTAAGAAGGGTGCAAGATATCCTAGAGGAGACAACATTTAGGTAAATGCCAACATTGAATCCATCCTTAAACATTGTATACTAGTTTATAAATCAAATTATGAACGTTTGGCTACTATTTTACTTACAGATTGATACAAAAGATATCCTCTTTATCTGGAGAAAACCATTTCAGAAAGGTACATGGTATGTGCTTAAATACACATACCATTTTCCATGAAAAACGGACTTAAATGACCAAAAACAGACAAAAACTGCCAAAGAAATGTTTGTTTTGCATTTGTATTTTGCAGGAAACGGATATCACACAAAAGGACGAAAAACGAAGTCAAAACGGCAAACCGAACATGGAATGGAAAAGACTGTGAAAGACAAAGCCAAATCGAAGCCGAAAAGTCAATCAAGTCAAAAAGTCAACAGAAAAGTCAACTGGTCAAAGTCAAAGTCAACACCGACATGGTCAAGTCAAAAGAAAGTCAAAGAAGAAAAAATATAACTATAGGGACTGAAATTGCCAATTCCCTAAGTTATATTTACACAAGAAAAAGAAGAGAAGGGTGAAATCTGCCAATGTGGGAAAGTTTAACTACAAGGGGTGAAACTGCCAAGTCCCCTAAGTTATAACTATCAAGGACGTACGGTGCAAAGGGTCTTATAACCCTTGGGGGGTTGTTTTGCCAAATCCCAAAACCCTTTAACACACAAGGACCATGGGTGCAACACTCTTTATAACTTTGGAGGACCAAAGTGGGCAAACACCCAAGACCTTTGCCTGTTATACCCAAACAAATTTTCCCGCCTTTTTTTGTTTCCCCCCAACACAACTCACGGGTTCACTCCCTTCCTTTTACCCTGCAACCATAACTAAACCCATGGATTTTAAGCCTTTTCCCCCTCCACTACCACCTCACCCAAGACAGATTGCCATGGTGGCAATCTCACCAAAAACGAAGTAAAATCAATGGCTGTGATCATTTTAAAAGAAGCACAAGGACCATGGATGGCTGGGATTAAGACTTTGGAGTCTCTCACAGAAGAAAAACACTTTGCAAGATTGAAGGTTTAGGATTTAGTATAAATAGGAGGCTATGTGAGCCGATTTTAGCAAGTAGTGTAGAAGTCTTTATCTTTATTTAAATTAAGTCATTTTTATTTGTCTTTCAGCTTATTTACAGCTCAATGCAAGTTCTTTGTACTCTTTTTAAAAGCTAATGAAAAGTTACTTAAGTTCATTCTAAATTCTGTCCAAACAGCTTTTTATAATTGTGTTGTTGATAAGCAAAAGGAAGCAAGGTCTAAACTTGGAAGAGACCTTGGGTTTTGGGTGTATTCAGAATCACAAAGGACTAGGGGGTTTAGGAATAGTTTTAAGTACCTATGCATTTGGACCTTGGTAAGTTTTAAGCCTCAGTTACTGTAGCAATAGCTTATTCAGCTTATTTTTCAGCTTATTAATGTCTTTTGTGCTTATTAATGTTTATTTAAGCTTAAATATGCCTTGTAATTAATTTTCTTTCATTGTATGCAATTTGCTTAAAAAACTGTCAAAAATAGCTATTTCTGTCCTAGCTTATTTTCCATTTTTAAGTGCTTATTTGTTGTGCTTTTTATCTTTTTATAGTTTAAATTTGCTCTAGTAGTGTTAATCTTTGAAAAAGTTAGGTTTACTTAGCTTTTATAAGTTTTTAAGTCACTAAACAGAAATTAAGGGGGTGTTTGGCATAAGCCTTAAAACGGGTCAAAACAGGCTTTGGCATGGGTTGGGGTCATTAAGTTAGATTTAGCTTAAGTGTTAAGCTTATTAGAGGCTGTTTTTAAAAGTTTTTAAGTTTGAAAGTTGTTTTTCAAAGTTTTTCTAAGTCAATTTTTAATCAAGAAACTTTCAATCCTCCCATAGTCACGATGGACGATAATCGAACTATGGCGCAATTGCTCGAAGCACCCACCGAGGGTTACGAGGATGCGATCGTTGTTCCCGAAATTACCGCGAACAACTTTGAGATCAAGCATGGTCTACTTAATCTTGTTCAAAACAAGCAATTTTTTGGACATGATAAAGAAGACCCACATGCTCACATCTGATATTTCAACAAGATCACTTCTACGATGAAGTTCCCGAATGTCCCGAGTAAGTCAGTTAAGCTTATGCTTTTCCCATTTTCCCTCGAGGGGGCCGCCCGGATTTCGCTTGAAAAAGAACCCCCTCGATCGATTCTTACATGGGATGATCTTGTTTTAAAATTCATTAACAAATTCTTACCTCCCTCTAAAACAACAAATCTTCGAAATGAAATCACGAGATTTCAACAAAAATTTGATGAAACGTTTTACGAGGCATGGGACCGATTCAATGATCTTCTTAGGGTATGCCCGCATCATGGTTTTTGGATAATGCCCTAAACTCAAATGATCTAAACTCGATACATTCTATAATGCCCTAAACTCAAATGATCAAGATTCATTGAACTCCGCTGCGGGTGGTAACTTTCTGGATAAAATGCCTCGAGAATGCCTAAAAATCATCGAGAGCATGTACAAAGTTTGCCAATCATGAAGCAAGGCAGTCGTTGCCAAAGTGAGTACGAGCTCTTCTACCTCAGCAGTTTCATCCGATGTTGCTGAGCTGAAAGATAGATAAGAAAAACCAAACTCCAGCTCCCGCTCCCGTAAAAGCGGTCGAGCAAAGTTGTGTAACTTGCGGGGGTGGTCATTCTTACCAAAATTGTCCAGCCACCGATGGCAACATTTAACGTGACAATATCCAAGAATACATGTCACAAGCCGCCGCAGTTAACTACAACCAAGGGAATGGAAGTTACCGACCTCAGATGGTTGCAAACCAAATTCGACCTCCTGGTTTTCCTCCTATGCAAAACCATCAAAACAACCAAAATCGGGGGATCAATTTCAACCAAAATCGGGGGAACAATTTTAACCAAAATCGGGGTAATAATTTCAATCAAGGACAAGTTTACCAATCCCAGATTAATCAACCCCTGACTTTTCAAGCTCCACCTTACCAAGCTCCAGTTGGTGTGTTATAAGTCCGATTTTGATCATACGTCAATGTATGACGCGGTTATGCAAAATATGCCAAATTAATGGCAATATAACGGACCTGATCACCAAATTCGTGAATAGTAATACTGCTTCTACTTCGGGCTGGGTTCTCTTCCAAGCAACACCATTGCTAACCCGAAAGGTGATGTGAAAGAATCACCACCCCCCCGAAGGCGGTGTTTCCTATTGGACCTCAAACTGCTTCTTCCTAAAGGACGGAATAAATGAACCCGAGGTGACAAAGGATACGGATGAACCAAGCACCGAAAATCCAACCTCGATGGTCCAAATCATGAGCCGTGTTGATTCAAAGACTAAACAAACCATGCCTATATCCTTACAAAAGGGAACAAAGAGAAGTTCCGTGAAAAAGACAATCTTTTAGCTTCAAAATTTATGGAGATTTTTCGGAATCTCCATTTCGAGCTAAGTTTCGCGGATGCTCTTCTACATATGCCCAAATTTGCACCAATGTTTAGAAAGCTCCTCAATGACAAGGATAAGATAATTGATTTAACAAAGACACCGGTAAACGAGAATTGCTCGGCGGTTATCCTAAAAAAGTTTCCCGAGAAACTTGGAGACCCCGGTAGATTTCTTATACCGTGTGATTTTCCGGAGATGAATGAATGCTTAGCCTTAGCCGATCTCGGTGCAAGCATCAACCTAATGCCTCTCTCCATTTGGAAAGAACTAAGTCTCCCAGCTTTGACCAAAACTCGAATGATACTTGAACTTGCCGTCCGAACGATTTCTACTCCACGGCATCGAGGATGTTTCGTACAAGTTGGAACGCTTCTTTCCTGCCGATTTTGTGGTCGTTGATTACGTTGCCGATCCTCGGGCTCCCTTAATCTTAGGAAGACCTTTCTTGAGGACGGCACGTGCCTTAATAGATGTTCACGGTGAACAAATGACCCTTAGACATGATGACCAATCCGTAACTTTCAAAGTTGGTGATACTAAAACTCTCTCCTACAATATCATTGAAACGGTTAACCGAGTCGATGTTATTGACATTGCTTGTGAAGAATATGTTCAAGAAGTACTTGAAACTTCTGAAAGTGGCAATCCCACTTCTACTTCGGATCTTACGATCGATTCTCGCTCTCCATCTTTCACTCCCTTCGGAGGAAGTGATTTTCTTATGGAAGAGATCGATGAATTTCTTGAAAGTGATGATTCAATACCACCGGGTGTTGATGGCATCTATGATTCTGAGGGAGATACTGTTTACCTTGAGGAATTGTTAAGTGTGATCAATAGTGACCCAAATCTCCCTCCGTCACCAGTTTGTGAAATTGATGTTCCTGAAAAGGTTAAATCTTCATGTGAAGATCCTCCCGACCTTGAACTCAAAGACTTACCATCCCATCTTGAGTATGCGTTTTTGGAGGGTGATGACAAATTACCCGTCATAATCGCTAAAAACTTGAACGATGAGGATAAAACCGCCCTGATCAAGGTTCTTAAGTCACACAAACGTGCCATAGCTTGGAAGATTTCTGATATTAAGGGAATAAATCCAGTTTTGCACCATAGAGTTTGATGGAGAAAATGCCAAACCCGTAGTTCACATCAGCGAGAGTTAACCCCAAATTCCATGAGGTTATTAAGCAGAAGATTATCAAACTTCTGATGCTGGGTTAATTTTCCCTATCTCTGACAGCCCCTGGGTGAGCCCGGTCATTGTGTCCATACGAAAGTGGGGCATAACCGTGGTAAAAAATGATGACAATGAGCTAATACCCACTAGGTGGTTACGGGATGGCGGAGGTTGCATCTGATTACTAAAACTCAATGATGCAACTCGCAAAGACCATTTCCCTTTACCATTCATGGATCAGATGCTTGAGAGATTAGCCGGAAATGAGTACTATTGCTTTTTGGACGGATTCTCCGGTTACTTTCAGATCCCGATTGACCCACTTGATCAAGAGAAAACCACCTTCACCTGCCCTTACGGGACATTTGCCTACCGTCGCATACATTTTGGGTTATGCAATGCACCGGGCATGTTTCCAAATGTGTATGGGTTGCAATCTTCCCACGATATGATTAAGAAAAAACATGGAAGTCTTCTTGGATGATTCTCGTTTTTGGTGACTCTTTCTCTTCTTGCCTTTCCCATTTAGACTAAATAGCTTCCAAAAGGTGTGAAGGACACCAATCTTGTGCTAAATGGGAAAAGTGACACTTCATGGTCAAGGAAGGCATAGTCCTTGGCCATAAGATTTCTAAATCCGGGATTGAGGTTGACAAGGAAAAAATTGATGTCATTGCAAAATTACCTCATCCCACTACAGTGAAGGGTATTCGCAGTTTTCTGTCATTGCGGATTCTACCGTCTATTTATTCAGGAGTTTTCCAAAATCGCCGGCTATGAACCAACCTCCTGAAAGGAAACTCCGTTTATATTCTCGCAGGAATGCTATCGAGCATTTGAAACCCTTAAGATGATTTAACCCAGGCTCCAATTCTAGTTGCTCCCGATTGGGGACTTGCCTTTGAAATCATGAGTGATTGCAATGTGGATTTTGCTGTGGGGCAGTCCTCGGGCAACGTAAGACCAAGCATTTCCAGCGATACACTAGGCAAGAAGACTATGGACGAGGCTCAAGCACATTACACTACAAACGAAAAAAGAATACTTGTACGTAGTGTATGCTTTCGAGAAATTCCGGCCAATCTTGTCTTGGTCAAATGTATTAGTGTATAACGGGACCACTCGGCTCTTAAGTACTTGCTTGCTAAGCAGGATGCTAAGCCAAGATTGCTCCGGTGGATTTTGCTGCTCCAAGAATTTGATGTCGTTATCCGTGATAAAAAAAGGAGCAGAAAATCTCGCCGCAGACCACCTTTCTAGACTTGAAAATCCCCATCAAAGTGAGCTCGAGAAAAAGGAAATTACGGAAACATTTCCTCTCGAGACACTTGGGATGGTTACCTTTCATGGTGATGATAATGCCCCATGGTTTGTCGATTTTGCAAACTACCATGCGGGAAATTTTGTGATCAAAGGGATGTCGTCCCAACAGAAAAGAAAGTTTTTCAAAGACGTCAAACACTACTTTTGGGACGACCCCTTTCTATTCAAGATCTGTGCAGACCAAGTAATTAGGCGTTGTGTTTCGGGGCAAGAAGCTTTTGACATTCTCAAAGCTTGCCACAGTGGACCCACCGGGGGACACTACGGTGCCAATTACACAGCTAAAAAGGTCTTCGATTCAGGATTTTATTGGCCCACGATCTACAAGGATGCCCACGACTTTGTCACCCGATGTGACATTTGTCAATGTCAAGGAAAAATTTCGCAACGTGATGAGAAGCCACAAAACTCTATCCATGTTTGCGAAATCTTTGACATTTAGGGCATTGATTTTATGGGGCCGTTCCCGTCTTCAAGAGGGAACAAATATATACTCGTGGCAGTCGATTACTTATCAAAATGGGTTGAAGCAAAAGCGCTCCCCACCAATGATGCCCGAGTTGTTTGTAAATTTCTTAAATCTCTCTTCTCCAGATTTGGTGCCCCTCGTGCAATCATAAGTGATCGCGGAACCCATTTTTGCAATGACCAATTTACAAAGGTCATGCTTAAATACGGAGTCACTCATCGTCTCTCCACCGCGTATCATCCACAAAAACAAGTGGACAGTTGAGGGTATCCAATGTGGTTTGAAAAGGATTTGGATAAGGACCGTGGGCGAAAAATCGTGCTCTTGTCGGATAAATTCGATGATGCACTTTTTGGGCTATGCCGCACAGACTTACAAAACCACCATCGGGTGTGCTTTCCTTAGAAGTTGTGTACGGGAAGGCTTGTCAGTCTTCCGACGGGAGCTCGAGCAAAAGCTTACTGGGCCCTCAAGCATACAACTTTGATATCATACCGGGGTGATCACAGAAAATTCATCAATGAACTTATGAACTTCGTGATCTGCCTATGAGAAACTCTTTGATCTATAAAGAGGAAAACAAAGAGATCCATGACATCAAAAATCAAAAACGCGTGATCAACGTCGCGTTGTGATCGAGTCCTCCCTCTTTAACTCTAGATTAAAGGATTTCTCAGCAGCTTAAGGACCCGCTGGAGTGGGACCATTCACTGTAACCTAGTTTTTCCATATGGCACTATCGAGTTATCCCAAAACTCCGGGCCAAATTTCAAAGTGAATGGTCATCGTTTGAAACACTACTTTGGAGGGGACATACCAACCGAGGTTGTCTCGGATCTCCAGACGTTCCCCATGGACCAATAAATTCGGGGGACGGGTCAAGCATAGCGACCTTAAACAAGCGCTTCGTGGGAGGCACCCCATGCTTATCAGTATAGAGTAGTAATAAATAAGTGTTTTTGTGTGAGGAGGCTTACATTTTCCATTACCCGTGTTTTGTCCATGTTTTGTGTGCTTTGTGTTGTATGTCCAGGATTTCCCGGGATTTGAATGGACTCTCGTGCTGCATTCTTCCACATGAGTTTCACATCCTCAGCTTCATTTTGGGAATCCAGTATCCAAATCTAATCGACTGACGTTTTATCTTTTGGCACACTTCATAAACGGCCTTAGATTGCTCGGAACCCTTTGAAACATCGGTTTTTAGAGGACGATGTTTAGTTCTAGTATGGGGGGGATCTTCGATTTGATTTTTTCCTGCAGTCGTTGTTATCACGTAATCGTTTTTACCACCAAATTTTTGCAAAAATACCAAAAAAATTGAAAATTTTTAAAAATTTTCAAAAATAAAATAAGTGTTTTGTCACAGTTTTGACTTTCCTAATGGTAGAATGAGAATAATCTTTTGTTGACTCGTCGGGCGGACGTGTGAAGCCCTAGGCCCTAAGTTTTTTTTTTTTCCTAACTTACTGCTTGTAGGCTAAGCTTTCATGGATTCGATTGTTTGAATTTTAATAAGGTGAAGAACAAGAAGTGATAGGTTAAATATAAGTTTATGTGCTGGCAAAGTTCTTCTAAAACTATATGAGTTAACTTTTGGCTTATTTTCCTCCCATTAGTTTAATCCACTAATCATACGTGTCATTCAAATCAACTAATGTCAGAATGTTTTTAGAAAAAGCTTCAAATTTGTAACTTGATTCTTTTAAAAGCGAGATTTTTTGTCTTAATTAATTCGAAAGTTAAAATTGCCAAAGAAGCATGAATGAAGTATGAATGCAAAAAGCTTGAATATTGAAATTATGCCAAATGAAAGCATACATTTGATTATATGGATCAAGTAAAGATTTGTGTCGTGATATCCCACTCCGCAAACCCCGAGGTGGGGGTTCAAACTAAGACATTTGTACTTCTAGGGATTTGTTTGTTGTGAGATGTCTCACATAGGAAGCGAGGTCTAGGTGAGGGATCAAACTAAGACAACCATATCCTTAGCCTATTAGGAAAGACGGATGTGATGTGATTTCCCACTACGCTGAGCACGGGTGGGTTTTTCAAACTAAAGAAAATCGGTGTTGGTTGTGATATCCTACTAGGAGCGAGGCCTAGGTAGTGTGTTCAAAACTAGCAACGCATTCCTAGCTTTTAAGAACTTATGATTATAAAAAAGATGAAGATGTTGCAAAAAGTTTCTACAGTTAAAATCTAGTTCTTTAAATCAAGTTACCAAGGTCCTACTAAGTTGTTGCTTTGAGTCATGATCATCTTTGAATTAGACTATGGAAATAAGTTGATCTATGGTTTGGAGTGGAAATGAGTACACCCATTTAAATCATATATTCCATTTGGGAGCTTAAAAAAAGTTTCCCACAGTCATAAGTATGAGTGCCTTAGCATTTAGACTTATATTGACATGATCTTGTTTAATTGCATGGTTTGAGCTAGTGAAAAATTGGGGGACGATGAATTGATACGTCAGGACATGTAGATTATTCTATGGGGTTCTCAATTATATGATCCCAAATGTTGTTATAATAAAGGAAGTAAACAGGAAGTCGAGAAATAGAAAAAGGAAAATCTAATAAATATTAGGGATAGTTGTGTATAGATAAAAAACAGTGAAAACGGGACTTGTCCGAAGCTATAACTTTCTTTTAGCTTCCCTTGCACGAAAACTGTTGCTACTTTTCAGGCAATTCGCGGGGGGATTTGATGATTCTTCGTTTTCGTAAATGTTACTTCATAACATTGCGTAGGACACGGCAATACCTTAGTATGGGGGATTTTGTATGTGTTTAATTACACATACCTTTTACCTTTAAAATAGAGCTAAAATAACCAAAAACGGACTACTTAAAATGGCCAAATCTACGTTGTTTTGCTAATTGTGTTGTGCAGGAACGGATTAACTAAGAAAAGACGAAAATGAAGCCAAACGGCAAAACGGGCTCGGCTCGGAATGAAAAGCAGGATAAAGACAAAGTAATGTCCAAGCCCAAGTGTAGAAAGTAACCTAAGTCATCCCCGATCATACCCGAAGCCAAAAAGTCAAGAAAAACAAGTTTAGGGACTAAACTTGTTAAGTCCCCAAACTTATTTAAAGAAGAAAAAGAAGAAAAAAAAGAGAAGGACCTAAACTGCCAAGCTCTCAAAGTTAAACCCCAAGGGCCGAAACTGCCAAGGCCCCATTCTTTTAATTAACCAAGGACGAGTGGTGCAAAGGGTTATATAACCCTTGGGGGGTTATATTGCCAAGTCCCCAATCTTATATCACCACAAGGACCAACCTTGCAACACTCTCCATAACCTTGGAGGACCAAAGTTGGCAAACTCCCATAAACTTGTGCCCTGTCACCCCCAACCTTTATAAACCCTTTTCCCGCCCTTTTCAAATCCCAACCAAGTCACGGGATTTCACCTCCTTTCTTTTACCCTGCAACCTAAACCACCCCATGGACAAACCTCCCCCCTCCTCTCCACTATCTTTCCCACCAAAAAAGGGGCATTGCCATGTTGGCAATCTCACTTTTCCCCACAACTTTTGCCGAATCAATGGCTGTGATCATTTTAAAAGAAGCACAAGTACCATGGATGGCTGAGATGAAGGTTTTGAAGGCTCTCACAGAAGAAACACAAGAAAGAAGGGCTGAGACTTAGCTCTTAGTATAAATAAGAGGCTATGTGAGCCAAATTAAGTATGTAGTGTAGAAGTCTTTATCTTTATTTAAATTAAGTCATTTTTATTTGTCTTTCAGCTTATTTACAGCTTAATGCAAGTTCTTTGTACTCTTTTTAAAAGCTAATGAAGAGTTACTTAAGTTCATTCTAAATTCTGTCCAAAAAGCTTTTTATATTTGTGTTGTTGATAAGCAAAAGGAAGCAAGGTCTAAACTTGGAAGAGACCTTGGGTTTTGGGTGTATTCAGAATCACAAAGGACTAGGGGGTTTAGGAATAGTTTTAAGTACCTATGCATTTGGACCTTGGTAAGTTTTAAGCCTCAGTTACTGTAGCAATAGCTTATTCAGCTTATTTTTCAGCTTATTAATGTCTTTTTATGCTTATTAGTGTTTATTTATGCTAAAATATGCCTTGTAGTTAATTTTCTTTCACTAACATACAATTTGCTTAAAAACTGTCAAAAATAGCTTAAACTGTCCTAGCTTATTATCCTACTTAAGTGCTTATTTGTGTAACTTTTTACCTTTTTATAGTTTAATTTTGCTTAAGTAGTAGTAGTTTTTCAAAATCTTAGCTTAATTCAGCTTTGGTAGTTTTAAAAATCAGTTTTAAAATATAAAGGGGTGTTTGGCATAAGCCTTAAAACGGGTCAAAAAGGGTTTTGTATGGGTTGTGGTCATTAAGGTAGTTTTAGCTTAAGTTTTTAAGCTCATTTGAGTCTGTTTTAAAAGGTTTTTAAGTTCAAAAATGTTTTTCAAGGTTTTTCTAGTTAGC
Organism: Tanacetum coccineum; assembly: GCA_026074375.1. NCBI lineage: Eukaryota > Viridiplantae > Streptophyta > Magnoliopsida > Asterales > Asteraceae > Tanacetum > Tanacetum coccineum. The sequence goes on along the minus strand of BQNB010003918.1, from coordinate 42,429 downwards.
TTTTGAAACTGTGGTGTTAAAAAAGCTACAAGAGCTTATTTCATAAGCTCTTGCAATTTTTAGTTGTGGTTTTCAAAAAGTTGTGTTCTAGAGTGTTTAAATCAAGCAGTCAAAATCTAGTGTCCTTGACCTTTGAAGTTCAAATGCTTGGCCCCCCCCCCCCCTCCCCCCCAACACCCCCACCCCAAGTTTTTAAGTGTCAAAATTTTTAAAGCTAAAAGCCCTTTTTCACTCTTTAAAATCAGCAAGATTAGTAGTGTTTTAGAAGCTAAAAATTGGTGCACAAGTTCTCTCCTTGGTGTTAATTAGCTGTTTTAACTTATCTTTTAAATTTAAGCTTATTTGACAGCTTTAAATAAGCTGTCAAATAAGCCCTTGTCTTTAGTAAGTTTTCCCCTGGTGCAAAGGGGTGTCTTTTAAGCCCTCTTTTCTAGATTCCTAGTGAACTTAAGCCCATGATCTTGGCTTATTTTGAGAGCCCATAAGCCCTTAGATAAGCCCTCTCAATTTCTGTCCTTGAAAAGCTCTTTAGATAGCTTATTTTTAAGCTAGAAGTTGCCTCTTCACTGTTTTTGTTAGGCCTAGTGTAGAAATTGCTTATTTTCACTTTTGGCTTATTGAGCTTATCCCACTTGCTCAAATTGTGTTCCTAGCAGTTTTTTTAGGTTAGTGTGTTAAGATGCTTTGCTTATTTTTCATTTTCATAGCTTATTTAGTGTTGACAGTTAAGCCTTTTTGCCTTTTAAACTTAGTTTAAGCTTCTGTCACTTTAAGCTTCTTTAAGCTTATTTAGTTGTAGGTTTTAGCCTTTTAGTGCTTATTTAGGATAAGCTAGCCAGCTCCTTTAGCTTATTTGGCCAAGTGTTAGCTTGTTAGTCTCAAAGTCCAATGACTTAGCCAATTTTTGCCCTTAAGCTTATTTTTAACGTGTTGTCGTTTTAAAAAAAGTGTTTTTAAGCTTATTTATAAGCTTTTAGAAAAAGTGGTAGTTTTGAAAATTGTTAAGCTCATCGAGCTTAACAACTTTCATTCACAAAGTTTTTCCAAAAAAAAAAAAAGGGAGACAAAGGGTTACCCGGTGTGAGCAAGCCTCGAACCAGGGTTCAACCCTCAATACATCCCCTTTTAGATACACACTACATGCGCTGCGCCCTTGGGACTTTTATGTTTAGTATATCCAAGGGGCCTTGGGTTATTTTAGGGTGTTGTTTTATGTATATAAGCCTATAAGCTGTGTACAGCTTATTACGGGCTTATTTATAAGCTAATTTTTTGTTTCTTATTTTTCGTAGGTTTGTTATAGTGTTAAGTATTTTTAGTAAAATTTTCAGAATTTTTAGAAGTCATTTAGTATTTTTTACAATTTAATTTCGTTAAAAGTTTAAAAAATTCATAAAAAATACAAAAATTATCAAAAAAATATTTTTCTTTTTTAGAAAATTTTCTTTAGTCTTATAGTTTGTAGGAAAAATATAAAATTTTTCGTAGGGACATTTTGCCAACTTTTTTTTGCTTTTTAAAGGAAAGGGTCGCGGTCTGCGGTTTTGTCCTTGACTCGTTTTTTAGGGTTCATCAAACGACCACTGTTTTCGGGTCTAGTCTTTTCATTCTTCGTTATTTGTCCCCTAGAGTAGTTTAGAAGCAAAAATTTCTTCGTAGGGTTAATTTTGAAGATTTTAAGTTTTCCCCCTTTGTTCAGGATTCGTGCTCTCGTTTTCTAGCTAAATTTCATGATTTTTAGGTTTTTCTTAAATGTTTTTTTTGTTATTGTTTAATTTAACTTTCCACACTCTCCATTCAATTTTTCTCATTCAAACTCCGATCTTCCGACTGTATCGCAATTCTCAGTCCAAGCCTCGTTGGGGTAATCAGGATAAACGACCTGGAGGTGAACATTCTTATACTACTCTCGGTTTTATTTTGATTCTGCTTTTGACTAGCTTTACTATATTTATTTTTAATTTTTATTATATATTTATTTTTTAAGGTGTGTTTGGCATCGTCAGGAGGTAAAACGGCTTATTTTAGATATTGTGCTTTATGGACTTGTACATTGGTGCTTGAAAACTTTTACTTGACCTTGGAGAGAGTTTATATTTCAAATGAAATGTTATATTACTTGTACATATGCTTTGTAGCTTATACATTCACTTTAGATTATTAAATCTTCATGGAATTAGGGTTTTGAGGTATACGATAACGGTTTAAAGCCCGTTTTGATATAACGTTGCGAATGGTACATTATAGGATTAATGTTACTTTGTAATAAGGATATGATGGATATTTGACTGGACTATTGTGATGTTTGCTTGACATATATGAAGACAGGCTTGCATAGATAGGTTGCTGGTGAGATTGTTGGAACACGAAACGTGTCGGTCATTCTCAAGTTGTAACAAGTCTTAGCTGTAGTTAGTATAAGATTAGCTTGTAATTAGTCCTGTCCAGGCCCATTGGGAGGCCCAATCTAGCCCATTGCCGGCCTAATTGGTATATATAGACCTCTCCTAGGTCTTGGAGAGGGTTGTGTTCCATTTTTCCATACATATCATTTATACAATTCATCCCGATTTTCCATCCTATTCTCTCTAAACACACAACCCACTTCATTTGTTCTGTTCCTTTGGGTTCTGATATAAGATTACTAGTATTCTTCAATTGGTATCAAGAGCCATGGAGTGGTGTGTTTAGTTTTTGTGTTTGATTTGTGTTTCAAAACCTTACAAGAGCAAATTAGGATCAATTTTTTTTTGGCATAAAAACCTTAAAGTTTTCATTTTTCATGTATCTAGTTTACTAACACACCCTCGTTTGTAACCAAGGAATTTTTTGCCTAAACAAAACTATTCATCAAATGTGTCTTTTTGAGTTTTGAAAATTTGGGTTTCGTACTAGTTAGAACCGAACAAGAGAATTGAAACTAGGAACACGACAAGATAATCGATCGAGCAGATGCATAGGTTGACCGACACATGCTTCCATCAGTGTCAACCGATACGAGTGCTCTATTTGTTGACACAGATACGAGTAGTTTTAGTTAGTATCGAATGAGTGTTCTCTCGTCTGATATAACCGAACGGTGTTTTTCTCTAGTTAGAATTCCGAACGATGTGTGTCCACTAGTTAGAAATGTCCGAACAAGTCTTTTTGTTAGGACGAACGAGTTGGACTCCGAACTAGTAGGACCGATCGTGAGTGGACCCACACCGAACGAGAGGAACGAATGCGAGGACCGGAACTAGTGAAAATAAATTAAGTTTAAACTTAACAAACTCAATTTTAAATTATACGGTTATTTCTTTGACTTATAAAATCCCGTGAAACAAACACTTGTTTTCCCGTTTTGTCAAGAATTGTAAAAATCCCGTGTAGTTTCAATTCAAGACTAACAATACGTAAACAAAAACACAATTTTTTTCTTACCGTCCGGAGTCGATCAATTTGTAATCTTTTTGTACCACAATGACGACTCTTGCTGATAAATCACTGCTTTCCTGGAGGAGACAAACAAAACCACGCTGCTTGAAAAACCACTTGTATGACTCATCGGAAAAAGCAGAATGGAAAAATTTATATGTTGAATGCCACATGGTGATGATTTTGCATCTGTGAAAAAAGACCACTTTGGTTGGCTGCAATCACTGAGGTGGAGTAACAAGCTAAAGGGAATATGTTGAACTGACTCTGTGAAACCATTCAGCAGATTGCGACATCAAAAGCTATAAACTATCATCTCCAAGGCTACCAACTGAAAATCTAAGCTCTTGTGAAGTTAACATCGTGTGGAAAAGATCTTTGGGAGAAGATTTTAAATGTTCTAATGAAGGAAGTCCATTAACAACAAGAAAGTTGAGTGCATGTGTATGATGAATTTGATAAGTTCATTACAAGATAAGGAGAGACGTACATGAGGATACTATTGAGGTTCACTTGTTACTCAAATGATATGAATTTTCAAGATTGCCATTGGAAGCAAGTTTCAAGTTAACACCAAGTTCTTAAACATCTTCTGATGGAAGACTTGCACTTACTACCAAGTTTGTTCAGCTTCAGCTCACCTGCAACAGCATGAACGACAGGCAAGGAAGTTCGTTTGATGCGAGGAAACACAACCCCGATCCTCTTGCTCTAGTTGCATCTCACCAATTAACTCAGCCAGTTATCTATATCTCATGCTACACACTCACCCACCGTCTTATTCAACATACGTTTCACCATATCAGTCTTCAAGTTTTTCACACCCATCAAATCAATCACTCTATTTCAATTACTTATCCAACAAATGAGTATCAATCACCGTTCGCCAAACGTTCTTGCAAACAACCAATCAATCCCACAATTGGAATATACCCCTCAACTATCAACAGCAACAACCAGAATTTTCCCAACAGATTCCAATCTCGTTGTTCCAGTGTTCCAGAAGGGATGATCAATTGGACGCAGTAATCACATGATGTCATTCTTAAATGCTGTTGTCGCTTCCCGCGTATCCTACTACCAACAATCAGTAAGGTGGCTTTTTAAACCCTTCTCAACAAGTACCATTATGATGGGAAAAGTGACTGTGCAAACCTGTTCAGGGGAGACAAACTACTTATGCTGCTGGAACGAACAAGAAAGTTCACCACCTGGTGCAAGTGGTAGCAACACGGGGGATGGGGAAAACTAACGGACTGTTATTTGTTACAAATGCAAGGATGTAGGGTCATATTGCCAAGCAGTGCATATGCCCAAGACGAAAAGGGATGAAACATGGTTCAAACGATAAGTGTTGTTGTTTCAAGCTCAAGCAATGTGGTACATTGCTTTAACAGGGAGGAAGAATAACATTTTTGACAGTCCAGTACTTTCCTGACAATTCAAACCTCTCTAAGACAGGTATCACCCACAATGTTGCTTATCTAGCCGATGATCTGGATTGCTATGACTCTGATTGTGATGAACTCTATTCAGACAAGAATTGCTCACATGGCCAATCTCTTAAGAATGGTAGTATGCACTCACTGAGGTTTTTTTTTTACACAATCTAGATAATCTGAACTATGGATTTTCAATCAAATGTGGAGCAGCTTAATGACGTCTTTCTGAACAGTCCAATGATGTGAAGTCAGTCAAGGGAAACTGATATAACCCAGTTGAGTGATAGCAATATCATTCCTTATTCTCAGTATCTGAGTGAAACACAACAGGAAACTTTCCAGAATTCTAACTCTTCTGCTCAAAAGATGTTCTGATATTGTCTATGTTTGACCAATTAACTACCCAAGTGACGCATTGCACCACTGTTAATAAGCTTTGATACCGAGCTTGACAGATATATAAAGAAGAGGTTAAAGATTTGAAGAAGAAAAACAAAATGTCTGTGAAAACAGTTTTTCAGGATCAAAGAACAGTTTGCGAGATTGTACGTCTTAAGCAAAATCTTTGCGAACACGTGCAAGAAAAGGATTGTTAATGAAACACTAGGTTTCTGAACTCAAAAATGAGTTGAAAGTAGAAGAATCAGAAATATGATAGAGGAAATTGCTTTAGAAAAGAAATTAAAGCAACTTGACAACTATCTTTTCATAAGAGGTCAATCTGCAAAATGTTCATATGATGACTAAATCCAAAATTTGTTGATTATCATTCTCGAAACATGCTATCGGTTTGCAAAACCTTTCTATCTAGAAAGAAGCTCGGGAGTCCAAACGCCACAGCTGTATGGGAATACCTTCTTAAACTGGATACTTTTGTGATCCTGATTCTGATGGAAACATTAGAGGCTTTACTGAAGAGAGTCGTTCAAAATGCTTTTGATAAGAACAAGATCCATTGTTTGCGAAACATAGACTCGTGAACACGAAAAACCCATCAATTATGCCATTCTAATAACGAGTACTACAAATGATTATTGTTGACAAAATGATTTCAATAGTGAACATGCTATTGGAAAGCGACTTCGGTTCCCTGCTTTAGACCCATTCTCATTTTCCACAACCATCATAGTGAGGTTCCAAAAGAACTTCCTACAGTAAGTCGGTGATTATAGCTTTTGACAAGGCTTAAACGCCCCTTGTTACTGGCTTTGATCAGGGTTGTTTAAAGAAAGAACCACTGTCCTTACCCCCGCCCCCCTCACCTCCCCCCCTTCCCTTTTTCCCACCCCCCTCCCTCCCCTAGCCGCGTTTTTCCCCTCCTCCTCCCTTTCTTCCCCCCCTCCTACCCTCCCCGCCCTCCCCTCCTTCTCACCCCCCTCTACAGCTATCACTTGAGGGCACGTGTGGGGGTTTGAACATATAAAGGCTTGTTTTCGAGATGAAATCATTCCGTTTATAAAAGAATTAAAAGATATCTTCAATAACTTCAACCAATACTTGGTTGAAGAACTTGCCGATGTCCAAAAAGTCTTTTATCAAATGGAACAGGCTGTCGAAACACATCGCTTGGAGTCCAAAACTTTAGTAGTAAAATGAATCGAGTTTTGAGTGAAATGAACGACTCTTGGCACTAGCCATTGATAAGGATATTGTATTAGACTGTTGTGTATTTGTCTGTGAATGCAAGTGATGAAAACTGTGAATGAATATGTCAAAGTTGGCTCCTCGAACTCCAGACCTCTGATTCTCAATAAAAAGGATTTTTAGTTTGATATAAAGAAACTTCGATTAAACTTTGCAAGTGTTTTACAACTCTTGAACAAAAATTGCATCACTTTGGAAGTGATTCTCAACTTTAATTCAAGAAATTTTTCAACAAGAAAACAGTGTTTTAAATCAAAATGCTCCGAGTTTTACTCAGTTGTTCGAATTAAGTGAATTGAGAGCTCAGTCTCAAGCAAAAGACACAGTCATTGTCAAGTTAAAAGAGAAAATTAAGTCCTTAAATGGAAATGTGGATGAGAGTACAGTCAAAATGGACATGGATGAAATTGAGACTCTTAACATTGAATTGGAACATAGAGTGACAAAACTTGTTGCTGAGAAATGAGCTTGAAAACAGACTTAATAAGCAACCTTTATGATCGATTTTAAACCAAAACGTGTTCGAATCAAAAGAACAATGTGATGCGTTACTCAAGGCAAGTCAATATAAGTCTGGGGCGGATTTCTGATTTAAATGCAAAACTTCAGGAACAAGGTTTGGTCATAGCAGCCCTAAAAAATGAGTTAAGGAAACTTAAAGGAAAAGCGTTAGATAAAGAGGATACTGTGACCCACTCTGTTGATCCAAAAGTGTCTAAGGATAACATGGAACCAATCACACCCAAATTGTTGAATAAAAGTGATGCTCACTTCTCGTTATTAAGCATACCCAGGAAGAAGCTTGGTCCTTTAGAGATATAGTTCGAACATGTAAAAGCATAATTATTCTCAAGATCCATTTTAGCGTCTGCCTTAGGTATACCAAAGTATTCAGGATTTGCTTTCACACATACAGTAGTCATGCCCTTGCATCAACATTGTGGTCCTCAATTAGTTGGGACCATACCGAGGAAAAAGGACAAGAAGTTAGGTTGCCGATCACTCACATCCATAGGAAAACCACAAAACAGCTCTCAACTTCAAACATAGTTTCTAAACAGCGTAGTGTTGCATTTAGGGAGTAAGACTTCTACTAGTGACTAGCGGATACAGCCCTTCAGGCGAATTACCAAGAATGATAGGATTCATGCAACACCAAGTTAGTAATTCGAAGATAAAGTAGAGCATCACCCTCAGGAACGTTAAATCTAGTTTGATTAAAAAGACTGGGTATGTAATCGTTAATGGATCTGCGGTTGTGCATAATCTCAAGAAACAAGATAATTCTGATTATGTTTGTATAACCGTGATGATTGCATGCTTCTGATAATTTGTGTGTTTTAATTCTATGAATGATGTGAATTTCTCGCTAAACCTCAAGAAGAATAAATCTAAGAATTTATTTGGAAACCAACCGGAAAAAGGTCTTCATCAGATAGGATATATTTGGAGACCTACCGGTCGGACCTTCACTATTGTAGGAAATGCATGCCCTTTAACTAGGATTACCTCTACTAATGAAGTGCCTTCTAGGAAACCAATAGTTCTAGACTCTGATCACCAAACTGTGGTTAAATTGGTATACTCACGGAAACCTAGGAAGAATAAGAATACTGAGTCCGTTAGCAAAAAACTAGGTTTTAAAAACCAATGTCTGCTAACAACAGGAAACCAGTAAATCCTAGGGTCCACAAAAACCAATATTCCATCTACTTCTCTGAATGAATGCAGGTTGTCCAAATCGTCCTCTGGTATTTGGATTCCGGTTGCTCGAAGCACATGACCGGAGATCGCTCTCAGCTCACCAATTTCATCAGTAAATTCTTGGGTACAGTTAAATTCAGAAATGATCAAGTTGCAAAGATAATGGGTTTTGGAGACTATCAGATTGGGAATGTTACTATTTCAAGGGTTTATTACGTTGAAGGACTTGGGCATAATCTATTTTCTGTGGGACAATTCTGTGATTCCAATCTTGAAGTGGCTTTTCGTCAACACACATGCTTTATTCGCAATCTAGAAGGTGTTGATCTATTGACGGGATCTCGAGGGGATAACCTTTATACACTCTCACTTGGGAATATGCTGGCATCCTCTCCTATTTGTCTATTGTCAAAGGCGTCTAAAACCAAGTCTTGGTTATGGCATCGTCGTCTTTCTCATTTGAACTTTGGTTCTATCAATCATCTGGCAAGGACATGGACTTGTACCGTAGTCTCCTAAGCTAATAGTTTGTAAAGGATCATAATGTTCTGCATGTGCATTAGGCAAAAGGTTCAAAAAACCACAAGTGAACCCAAATCTGAAGATACCAATCAAGAAAAACTCTACCTGTTGCATATGGATCTGTGTGGGCCAATGCGTGTCGCGAGTGTCAATGGAAAGAAGTACATCCTCGTTATTGTCGACGACTACTCTCGATTTACATGGGTAAAATGTTTGCGATCAAAAGATGAAGCTCCAGCTTTTATTATCAACTTTTTGAAGATGATCCAAGTACGACTTAAGGAAACCGTTTTGTCGCTCAGACAGATAATGGAATGAGTTTGTTAATCAGACAGTGCAGTGAATATTATGAGAAGGTTGGTATTCTCATTGAAAATCAGATGCACGCTCTCCACAGCAAATGGTGTTGTTGAAAGACGATAATCGTGTATACGCTAATCGAGCAGCAGCACTATGTTATTTTTTTTTATTGGGGGGCAAAAAAGCTCCTTATTTCTATGGGACGAAGCTGGTTGCCACACCTGTTATACCCCAAAATCATTCCATGATACGTCGTCGCCTCGGCACGGCAAACACATTTGAGCTTTTACACACACAAACCTTCCCGACTATCATATCTACATGGGTTTGGTGCACTTTGTTACCCCAAACAATGATAGTGAGGAATTTGGGGCAAGTTACAGACCAGAAGGTAATATTGGTTATTTTCATGGGATATGCACCCACAAAGAAAGCTTTCCGGATTTACAAACAGACGTACCAGACGAATAATTGAAAACTATTCACCGTTGATTTTGATGAGCTGACCGCTGATGGCTTCTGAACACAGCAGTTCAGGAAAGCTCTTCAAGAATGATCTGTATCAATAGTTTAGGACTCGTTTTGCAAACCCTTTCCTTCAACACCATTTGTACCACCTTCGAGATCTGACTGGGATTTGTTGTTTCAACCAATGTTTGATGAGTCACTTAATGTTGATTGTACAAGCACCAGAAGTTCATTGTCCTATGCTGAAGCAGTTACACTGAACATGAATGTATCAAAGGCTCACTCTCAACTACAGTTGAACAAGATGCACCGATCACCATGTAATCTCATACAACACAAGGGACTCAAACCCTCACTTATTATTTCTCATGATGTTTGAAGAAGATACTCATGTATTGAAAGTTGCACATAGGATAATGATCGTATCTTCTGTATTCCAATTCAGAAGTTCCTTCTGATCAATCTACTTCATCAGTCGTTATTCATACAATTGTGCATCCCGATCACCAAGTTTCTGAACACAATAGCAAATGGACGAAGGATCACCCACTTGAGAATATAATCGGTGCTCTTGACAGACCAGTTTCCACACGACTCCAACTCCATGAACAAGCCTTATTCTGCTACTATGATGCCTTTCTAACATCAGTCGAACCCAAGAACTACAAAGAAGCATTAACCCAAGCATGTTGGATTGAAGCTATGCAAGAGGAACTTCATGAATTTGAACGTCTGGAGGTTTGGGAACTTGTTCCTCCTCCTGACAAAGCATTTGTCATCTTCTCTTAAGAGGATCTATAAGGTTAAACTTGATGAGTTAGGAGGTATTCTGAAAAATAAGGCTCGGTTGGTCGCTCGTGGTTATCGCCAAGAAGAGGGTATCGATTTCGAAGAGTCATTCGCTCCGGTTGCAAGATTAGAGGCTATTCGAATTTTTCTAGCGTTTGCTGCTCACATGAACATGGTCATCTATCAGATGGATGTGAAGACTGCGTTTCTGAATGGTAATCTGCGAGAAGAAGTTTATGTTAGCCAACCGGACGGATTTGTGGATCCAGACAAACCTAACTACGTATACAAGCTTAAGAAAGCTCTTTATGCGTGGTATGGATATGTTGTCTTTCATTCCTGATAGTCCTATGACTTCTCCAAAGGCTCAGTGGATCCTACTCTGTTCATTCCGTAGAGACGGCAACGAACTTATTCTGGTACAAATCTATGTCGATGATATTATCTTTGCCTGATCTACTCATGAACTGTGTGATTATTTGCTAAAATATTGTGTTCAAAATTCAGATGTCGATGATGGGTAAAATCTCATTTTCTTAGGGACTACGTTTCTCAAAGATCCTAGAGGCTCTTCTTATAACAATTTAAATATGCTCTTGAATCACTTAAGAAAAAATATGGCTATGAATCTTGTGACCCAGTGGATACTCCCATGGTGGAGAAGTCCAAACTGGATGAGGATAAAGAAGGGAAAGCTGTAGATCCATCACACTATCGTGGTATGATTGGCACCCTCCTTTATCTTACAGCCAGTAGACCTGACCTACAATTTGCTATATGCATGTGTGCCCGGTATCAGGCTCGGCCTACCGAAAAGCACCTAAATGCAGTAAAAAGGATCTTTCGGTATCTAAAAGGAACCGTACATCGGGGTCTTTGGTATCCGAAGGATTCTTCCTTTGCACTAACAGCATTTGCAGATGCGGATCATGCTGGTTGTCAAGATACACGCCGTAGTACATCTGGCAGTATACAACTTTTGGGTGATAGACTTGTAAGCTGGTCGTCTAAAAGGCAGAAAAGCGCTGCGATATCCAGTACGGAAGCTGAATATATTGCTTTGTCCGGTTGTTGTGCTCAAGTCCTTTGGATGAGATCACAACTTACCGACTATGGCTTTGGATTCAATAAAATTCCAATGTACTGTGATAACAAAAGCGCTATTGCCTTATGCTGCAACAACGTTCAACATTCCAGATCCAAGCATATAGACATCAGGTTTCACTTCATCAAGGAGCATGTTGAGAATGGTGTGATCGAACTTTACTTTGTCAATACGGAATATCAATTGGCGGACATCTTCACTAAAGCTCTTGGCCGAGAAAGAATTGAATTTCTTATCAACAAGCTGGGAATGCGGAGTTTTACGCCGGATACTCTGAAACAATTGGCAGATGAAGTTGATGAATAGTGGTGGTACCTATTCAAATATCCTGTATAATAAGTATATACTTAAAATCATAAAAACACAAAAAGATTTTTTTATTTTTTTTTCATTTTTATTTTTATAAAATTTTATAAAAACAAAGAGAAAAATATAAAATCAGAAAAACCAAAAAGATTTTCTTTTATATAAACTTTTCAAAAACAAAATACAAAATTAAAAATGAGAAAAATTCAAAAAGAAGTTTTACAATGGCATGTCTTCTGAAATCGATAACATTTACGGTCTTAGAAATGTCATTTAACAATGATACAAGCCTGTAAATGAAGTTCGAGCAGAAGTTTCAAATGTTTTCAAAACATGCCAAATGGCTTGCTATTATTTCAGATAGCAACCCGGTCATCATCTTAAGGCAAGTATTTCAAAAAGAAATCTTGCAAAGGCATGTGTTTTACTTTGCAACACCAACCCGTGCTACACCTATAATTTCCAATAGTGTACGTGTCAGTGGCGCTTATGTGTTAAAATAAGAGAAATCTTATTTTTATTCGTAAAAAGTTGTCTTCATAATGAATCAGTGTTTTCAGTAATCACAAAAAGTTTTTTCAAAGACAATTCGACCACTCAAACAATGACAACAACTCTTTAAATAGAAAACGGGTCATTATTTGAGGGGGAGAAATAGTCATCAAATAATCTTTTAAAACCGGTCTTTTTTTCAAATATGTCATGAATTTAACGGATAAAGTTTTTACAATGAACGGAGTCATAATTAAGGGGAGTTAATGGTTTTTTAACTACACAAGCTTTAGAACTGCCATTGAATAAAACTTTATGGACTTATTTGCAATTTAAGACTTAGTTGATTCTCACGGAATAGATTTAAGCTTATCAATTATTTGAACACGATCTCGAGTATATGTGCGTACTAGGTTTTGCTGATTCCGAGGTATCGAAACCAGCAAGGGGGAAGGAATAGATATACAAGAAAGATAATGAGTACACGTGATAGAATTCATACCTATTCTTATTTTAGGCCATTCCGGGAAGACAAATGTCATAACCGCATAGAAAAATCAACGTATTTAACATTGTAAACTTACAGGTGCACTAATTCAACCACATAGGGGTAGAGATATCTTGTGATTTCAAGTGTGCATCATTTAAGATACTAGGGGGAAGTGTTGTAAAAAGATTTATTTTAAGCATGAGAAGATTGGTTACTGATTCAAATAAAGGCTTCTTAAACGGTTAATCACTAAGCTTATTCTTAAAATGAGTAGAAATATTTGATAAAAGAGGTACACATAGGTATGTTGATTCCTTTAGATAGTCACTATCCTGTAGGAAGAAATGTGCTTATTTGGGACTTAGCTGACTTAAGTATTATCATTTCGACTACATAGAGGGATTAATTGTATACATCCGGGACTTAATTGACTTTGGTGTTACAAGACATATCATCACTATCCTAAAGAGAGAAATGCGCTCATCTGGGACTTAATTGACCTTGGTGTTGCGGTGATCTAATTTTAAAAAGGGTTATTATGTACTCCCAATATCTGGGTTTTATACATCAAACTGCTTGATGCGGCTTATCCAATAAAGTTTGAATCTACTCAATAAGATTGCTGGTTTCGGGGAAGCTAAGACAACATCAACACTGACAACACCAACCATCACAAGCTGCAAGTTACATATGTAATCTGAATCTGTTCTAGTCCTCGAATTTCGATGCAAAAGACTTTCATAACTTAGAAAGAAAGTTAAAGCAACGCTGAAGAGTGCTTGGACAGAGAAAGGTCAGATTGACAACCTCTTGAAAGAAATAAGGTTAATGAGGAGCTTGGAAAAGTTTGTTGGTGGGAAATTGTATGAAAGAGACCTACAGCTGCGACAAATAACCCATATGAATTCTATCATATGATGTTCTCATCAATCAGGTCAAACCTCGTACATAATAATCTTGTGATTGTATGTAGTGTAGACTTTATGGTGATATTAAGGAGTGCTCGAGTACAAAATTTTCAAGAATTTCTTAGTAAATTCAAAAATTTTCAAATTATTGTACTCAGCACTGTCTTAAATACCCTCATAATTTGAGGGGGAGCATTAAAATGTTCCTATAAGTTATTCTGTAACATTTTGTCCCCGAACGTTTAATCAATTGATATCTAAAATATCAAGGGATTAACATTTTGGATAAGGGGAGAAAATGTGATTAAACTGAATCTAACGTGTATCGAGATGTGATCAAATAAAATGGACTCAATGCACTCCACACTTAGCATGTACTACGATTACGATGCACATGTTAAGGGGGAGCTTTTAGTGATGATGAAAAACTCTCAAAGTGTAAATCTTTTGATATTTATATCAAACACTTTGATTGAAATTTTCAATGTTTTTGGAAGGATTGTGATGAAATACCCAAAAGACCGACCATGTTCTTAAATTTATGAAGTTATAAGGCGGTTAGGCTTAGGTATTCAAATCCCATGATCCAGCCAGAACCGGAGGGATCTACCCAGGGATATCCACTAGTTAGTGTAGAAGTCCTTAGGTATGATACAAAAGGAGAAAAAGTGAGAATCGGGAATAATGCCGACTGAGATGGAGCTAACACTGGAACAAACCCAACAAGGTGGTAGTTATGAAGTCTCGGTAAGCATTGAAGGGGTTGAAGAATGAAAAAGAAATGTAAGGATAAAGGGTGTAAAGAAAGAAGCCCTCCATACACTTAGGCAGAAACCGGGTCAATACATAAACTGTCGAAAACACTAAGGTGTTGTCTGACATTGAAGACTATCATGGACCCAGTGACGCTATGCACAACCCTCCCTAGCCACTCAAGGTCTCTCAAAAGACTCTTGTTTCATTTCTCACAAAGATTACACGCATTTCTATCGACTTTCTCACTCCGAGTTAGTTGATATTGAAAAGGTGGCAGTCTGCTCCAGCCTCCGATCACTAAAATCAAAGTGCACTATTGAGTCTAGAGCCAAAAGAGATCATCTATAAATCTCATTAGGACACTTGTCAAATTCTACTTGCTAAGTCACACAATGTGAATTACAAGATATATATTAAGAGTCCTACGCATTATCCTTGTGATTTTGCCAGAACATCTGAGTGATACTTAAGTATTCACAATGAAGATGGAAATCCTGCTTGAGCCAACATCAAACAAGCTCATGGTAGGTGACTTGTGCGATTCTATACGAATCAAACTTGTGACAACTGGAAAGAAACGATGGTGCGATTCTATAAGAATCAAACTTGTTCCAGGATATGAATTGACGATTGATGATGAATTTTTGAAATGATTAACACTCTCGATGTGTCACAAAATCACTTTAGCAAGTGACACGTTGATTGATTTTCAAATTGATTTTTCTATTTCAATCGGTGAGATAGTAACTCACTGGTTCACTCTTATCGTGCTGTCTGCTTTGAGACGTTCCGATAATGAGAACATGCTGAGTTTGATGAATCTAATGCAAATGTGTTAGAAAGATTCTATACTTCAGCTGGAAATCCTGTCAAGGAGATTCTCTAAATTGAATCTATCTGATCACAGGTCGATCCTCACAGATTTGAAGTGACTACTCCAAGCCAAACATGGACGAAGACAAAGCCTATTCGTCCTCACAGAAAGAAGATCCGCTTTTATTGCTAACTGTTTTAATGCAGGATACTTAAAGATGGTGGTGAAGGTACCTGATTCCAGCTGACTCACAAGATTCATAACCACATGCTCATACCCGACCGACAAACATAAAGACATCATGAAAGCTCAAGTACATGTTTCAAGATTTCCGCTACTCTGATACCGTACGTCTTTCTTGAAGTGACAAAGTATTAAAGTCAAAGAATTTCAAAGAAGTTTCCGTCACTCTGATACCGAACGTCTTTCTCGAAGTGACAAAGTGTTAAAGTTAAAGAATTTCAAGAAAGATGCAACATTAAAGCTTTCCAAGTCAACAAATCAAGAATGGTATGAGCATGTCGGTCCAGAAGTCACAAGATCACAAGATGACAAAGTCACAAGATGGCGAAACAAGATTATGCTTGGTTGATGATCTCACAGTGCTCAAGATCACATCTCCACTTACAAGTAAAGATAAAGGAACAAGCTCGAGCCTAAAGTCAAAGATTACTACAACATATTCACAAGAGAAAGTCAGAGTGTTACTAGCAGAAGACTAAGAGATATAGCATAGTATGCCTAGGTTATAAACTTTTGTAGAAATAAAGTAACCTCCTTAGGGGAGATTGTTGGAAACATAAAAGTATCGTCACTTCTAAAGTTGTAATAGTCTTAGCTCGTATTTGTTAATGATTAGTCCTATGTAAGCTAGTCTAGGCCCAAGGCCCATGAAAAGCCCGTTAAGGCCCATGGCCGGCCATGTATGTAGAATATATACCCTCTCCATGCCTGGAGAGGGTGTTGGTTAGTTTCATTTCCCCATTTTTCACCACCCACTTAATAATATTATCATCTTTCTCTCTCTAGAAACTTTCCAACCTACTTCTCTCTCTAGTTCTTACATAATATCAAAGATTACTAGTATTTTTCAGTACTGGTGGCCGAATATGAAAGCAGATATTTCTACGTATGTTAGTAAGTGTTTGACATGTGCGAAGGTCAAAGCTGAGCATCAGAAAATGTCCGAGTTGCTGCAACAACCTGAGATTCTAGTTTGGAAGTGGGAAAGGATTACTATGGATTTTGTAAGTGGTTTGCCGAGAACGCCAAATGGGTATGATACGATTTAGGTTATTGTCGACCGACTGACCAAATCAGCTCATTTCCTACCGATGAATAAAATGGATAGTATGGAGAAACTCACGCGACTTTACCTGAAGGAAATAATGTGTAGGCATGGTGTTCCTGTTTCGATCATCTTGGATCGAGAATACCATTTTCACGTCGAGATTTCTGGGGATCACTTTAGGAAGCGTTGGGGACGGATTTGGATATGAGTATCGCTTACCACCCTCAAACGGATGGTCAAACTGAAAGGACTATACAAACGCTAGAAGATGTGTTTCATGCCAGTGTGATCGACTTTGGAAGTAGTTAGGATCGCCATCTGCCATTGGTCGAGTTCTCATATAACAATAGTTATCATGCAAGTATTAAGGTTGCACCATATGAAGCTTTGTATGGACAGAAATGTAGATCACCTGTATGCTGGAGTGAGGTTGGGGATAGCCAACTCACCGGTCCAGAGTTGATCCGTGATACGACCGAGAAGATTGTCCAGATTAAGAACCGTTTGTTGACTTCCCGTAGACGCCAGAAGAGTTACGCCAATAGGAGGGCTAAGCTGTTGGAATTTGAAGTTGGTGATACGGTACTGCTCAAGGTATCACCATGGAAAGGCACTATGTGTTTTAGAAAGTGCGAAAAGCTAAGTCCACGTTACATTAGGCCATTCAAGATTCTAGCTAGAGTTGGTCCTGTAGCTTACACGTTGGAGTTTCCTGAAGAGTTGAAAGGGATTCATAATACGTTTCATGTTTTGAATCTTAAGAAATGTTTAGCGAAAGGTGATATTGTTGTTCCGATGGAAGAGATCCAACTTGATGATAAGTTGCATATGATTAAGGAACCGGTGGAGATTGTTGATATAGAGGTCAAGCAACTTAAGCAAAGTCAGATATCTATTGTCAAAGTTCGTTGGAATTCACAAAGAGGTCCAAAATTTACTTGGGAACGTGAGGATCAGATTAAGAAAAAGTACCCTCATCTCTTTAAAAGTAAGGACGAAGCGAGGAAAGCGGACAAGTCAAGCCGAGCACCAGGACGACACTCCCTAAAGGAGGGGAGAATGTAACAACTTAAGTTTCAGGTCAACATTTACGGCCGAGTCAAGTTTGGGTAATTTTTGGGGTAAAAAGTCAACTACGAAGTTTGACTTTTGAAAGTCAAACTTACGTAAACTTTTGAATAAAGTCTATAATAAGCAAGGGGTTCGCAATGTTAGTTAAATTGTAACGAAATATGAAGTTCAGATTATATTATCCTTACTTTCGGTAACTTTCTAAAAATGGAAACTTCTATGGAAAATGGGTAATTGTGTAAAGTTTGTCAAGATGAATGTTTTTGCGTCGCACTTGGAGATTTTTGGTATATGATTGGTATATACTAATATATATATATAAAATATATAAATAATATATAGTATATATATATCTATAATATATATATATATGCAAGTATGCAATATATGATTTAATATACTTTTAGTCACGTACCGCTATATATGTATTATATAGGTCACGGTTAAGACGTGAAGTTACTTGCGCTTGATTGACTTGATTGAGTTGGATCTTTGCTTAAGGTGAGTTCATAGCCTCGCATTTAAATCTTTTAATTGTTTTAAAAACCCGCGAGGGGGATACATGTTTGTTTTATAAAATCGAACACATATCGATTTTATGGTATGCTGGACTCGATTACGAGATTGTTTTCGCATAAGTTGTTATTGTCGAAGTCCCTTATTTCATGAACCGTTAATTGCCTTGCGAGGTGAATGCTAATGCACTAAATAGATCTATTGGGTTTGACAACCCTGTATAGGGTATGAATCGTAGGTGAGCACCCTATAACGGACATTTTGTATTTAGAAAGTAGTAGGTATATGACAATAATACCTTGTTTTAGGGCACTTTAACATATGAATACCATATGTACTGTTAACGTTCGGTGTCATGAGTTGAATGCGTGAAAGAAAAGAAATTGCTATACATTGCATTCGTTGCTTTGTTTTCCCGAAAACTAATTATGTGTTCAAAGATTATTGCTTATTAATTTTTTTAAACTCTATGAATTTCACTTAACTTTGTTGTTGACGTTTTAAACATGTTTTAATCCAAAACAAGTAACCATGGATATGCAACGATGGCGTGGAGGTGGGGCCAGTGAATGTTTATGATTTTTTAGTTTTTTATGGAGAAGACTACTTGTGTGTTCCGGTATTTCAAAAACAATGTCTTAAGTTGTGTTAAAACAATTTATTTTATTTGAAACAATTGTCTTTCAATTGTTGTAATAGACGGTGATTGCATTTTTGTGGGGACCTAAACGTATTTTAACTCTGATTAATAATAGAACACATGTTTGTTAAAACGTCTTATTTGGGTCATTTTCTATTATCTTGGTGAATGGTGCTATTTAGTAACGCCTAATTGTAAATTCCGCTGTGCAATCCAATATACGTTGGGTGGGTGTTACCTTGTGATATGTGTTGGCTTAATTTAGCTAAACAAACTATATTTTTACAGGTTATACACGAACCCAATTTTGTTTAACTTTACTCTTGAAGCAATTCAACCGTTAGGTCAAATTGAATTCTAGTGCAATAGATTCCCATAAGTCAGATCATCATGTTAGACAAAATAGAATTCTTATATTTGCCTAATGAAGTGTAGCAAAGATAAAATTTGTATTATCTTTTCATAGAGGGCTAACATGACTCAACTAACATACTTTAATTCTGGTTTGCATAATCCTAATCAAGATGTGTGAAATTATAAGATAAGCGTAAGCAAGATGTTTTAATCTTTTGTTCAAGATCTATAGGTTGTTTGGTTTCGATTACATATTGCTTTATTTAATGAAAGTCTTATATTTAGTCATCTTACATGTGCAGTTGTGACATATGATATTTAACGTGTTTGGGTTTTCAAAAGCCAAGAGATGTGCTTAGTTGTGACAATGATAAATATGTTATATTAAGAGTGTTTTAAGAATTCTCAATTTCATGTCATGTGAAATGAATCTCATCAATATTATTTATCTTAATTGAGTTTGTGATTATTTAATGATAAATAATGAAAAAGAGACATATTTTATTTTTTTAAACAAATATGCTTTTTCTAAAATTATTATTCTTATTAATGTAGATATATTATAGATGAAAAAAAGTATTTGAATAAATATATTTTTTACTTGTTGTATCTTTGACACATATTTTGATAGGGTTTATTTTAATTTCTAATAACTTATATTTTTTCAAATTTATATGTAGTGTATTTTTCTCTCTAACACAAACCATTATCTAAAACGACGAATAATAAAGATGCATATGATATATATTATCCTTTTATCAATCGTTTAATAAATATAATCCATAAAATCAATAAACATAATTTTCCAAAACATCATGTTATTTCTAGGTGAATAATACCAAGAATATTATTCTTATTTGAGAATTAGTAAATGTGTATTTAGCTTGGAGTGTGCTTTTATGTTGTATGATCAAAGTTTCATTTAATGTTGTTTAGTTTGCTCGGTTTTTGTTTTTTTCAGAAAGACACATTTAGCTAAATTGCATTGTAATAAAATTGCTTGAATTTTGAACTGAAACATCCAATAGTCCCAATCCGTAAATCATTGTGTATTTTTTGCATGGTATTAAAAATAATTGATAATAGTTGGAACTCAACCATTGGACCAAGTAGGAGTCAATTTGCATCATCTACACAAGTGTAGGGTATGATTCCTGGCATTTTCTTTTAATCTAGAAAATGATGTAATTATTGTTAAGATCTATCATTTTGAGTGAGTTATGAAGATCTAAAGATGAATCATTTTGTTATATTTTGATATAATCTTGAAACCAAACAAATAAAAATCCGATTTCATGTCCATACATGAAAACTTGACAATTAGATTCAATAAAGATATCAATTATAATTTGAATAATGAATTGATATATTCTCGAAATCTTTTCTGACCCTCACGAACACTCATTTAAAAGAAAATAGATAAATATTAAAATAGCGTGTTCTATTAATCCCAAGATTAGTTGTAAGGTGAGGTTGATGAATAATGGTAAGTTAATTTTTTATTCTAAGATTGTCGTAAATTTTACTTGTGCGAAAAACTATTTGTTGTTATGTATAATATACATAGTTTTTGACATTTTATGAGTATATAAATGAGTTTTCTAACTATTTTTATATAACACACATCTTTTGTAAAATACTATATGTTAAAAAAATATAATTATGTGTGTATGTTAGAACCATGCAAGCACAAGCATTTTCTTTTTCTTAGTTACTAATGTATTAATACAATCTTTTCTTTTGTTTAACCAACCCAAGGTCAAATAAAGCAAGTTGTTGAAAATATTTAAACGCGTTGTTGAAAATAGATTAAATCATTAGAAATATTTAGGTGACTAGTTTTAACACATTTAATAATATACTTGAACAATTATTGAACTCTTATCACTAGTAAATATTCCCATAGTCCCCGAAAGATTTACAAAATTTTATGTAACATTTGTACATTAAATTATCTATGCCTATATGTAATGCAACAACAATTTCGCAATCTTAATGCAAGAAATCTAGCATACGTTTTAGTTATGCATAATCCAAAAAACTAGCTACAAACAAATAGTGTACATGGCACATGTGCTTAGACATTCAATTAGTGTTTCGGGCTCAAAGCCTAAGTTAAACCAAGCCCGACCCGTTTAGAAAGCCCAAGTGCCAAGATAGCAAGGCATAGGTATAAATAGAACCCTCTCCACACAAGGAGAGGGTGTTGGTTACATTTTCATTCACTTGTAATCCACCAACTCACTAATCTAATCTTCCTTTCTTGTTTTCTCTCTCTACTTTCTCTCTCTAAGTTTTCTTCTTATTTTCTAGCATATTGGTAAAGATTAGTGTTGTGTAATGGATTAAATTCATGGAATAAAACTTTGTGACGATTGTGCAAGAGAATTAATAAACATAACAAGTAAAGGTTTGGAAATCGTAGAGGGGGATGAATACGTTTCCATTTAAAAAACTTAAAATGTTTTGTAACAACTTATCAATCAAGTTGAACACAATATGAGAAGTGTGAATAATACATCTATATCCACTAGAACATGGCATAGCAATATAAACACAATCATAATGTTAACTTCTATCCATGACACAATCTTCATCCAAACAATATAAGCAACAATCAACACACATACAGATCTAATGCAAATATAAATGTAAGGCGATAAGGTAAATAAAGATGTAAAGCGAAAAGTTAAATAAAATGCAAACCGGACGCTATGATTTATAGTGGTTTGGTCATGAAGTACCTCTTCGCCCTACTCCACTCCCCGAGTACCCAACTCGAGAGTTACTTCACTAGTCAACAAGCTCCCTTTAGGCGGAGAAAACCGTACACGAATAAGCTTACATCAATTTCTGACACTAAGACAAATGTCGCTAATCATAGCTAGAACCAATCTATCACAACTCTTGTATGCTAACCGTACTACTTCACAACGATTCACAACTTAGCTTCACTTCATAACTTCTCTTCACTCCACAAGTTTACTTCAACTTCACGACTTCTCTACCCTTCACAACTTTTCTATACTTCACAACTTCACTTCACTTCAACTAGACACTACCTTGATCACACCAATCTAACACTACTTACTAAGATCACCACGATCTAACTATTACACAAGTTTGAAATACATAGACTTGATTTATACATTGTGAATGTAAGACATGTCACGAATGCACTAACTAAACTACATAACTTCGTATCTTAATGATAACGAGAGTTCTTCTCTTGCACTTGGAGGAATAAGCTTGAATCACTTGGAAACAAATGCTTAAGATTAAATGATCAAAGGATTGTAGGTGATGTATAAACTGATTTTAGACAGAAAAGAATGAGTGCAAAAGGTGAGAAAATCAGAGGAGAATAGTCTAGTATTTATAGGCAATCTGAGGGGAATTTTTGTCTAGCCGGTCCCCTTGATTAGGGTGTCGTTCCCCTTAATAATTAAGGGGACCGCCCAGCCTAGACGCTCCCTTTTTTGTTTTTTCTAGAGAAGGTGTTTTCTGGAACATTTCTAGCCGTTTTTAGGTAGAAAATTTGAATTCAAAATATTTATTTGAATAAAACATTTCTTTTAAATCTAAAAATGTTTTGTAAAAGTTATAAAAATGTTTGTGACATTTTTATAAAAAAATGTGAGGTTAAATAAAAATTCCTTTGATCATAAAATAAATTAAACATTTATTTATTCATACCTTTAAGTGATTTAATTTTCGAAATGAAATTTTACTACTAATTACTTGTTTACATTTTAATTTTACATTGAGCGTTTTTATATTTTATGATTATCAAAACGTAGAGAGGTCGAAAAATATTAATAACGTTTTTAGGCATTATTTCTATCAACAGTATTTTAGTCATTTCATTTCGACAAAAGACTAAAAGTGGAACCCAAGGTTTCTCACACGGACGATTTTTTCAATTTCGATACCATGCGGACCAAACGTGCAATTTGGCCAAACCACAAGGACGATTTTTGCAATTCTCTCTTTTATTGATCTTTTGATGTGGAAATCACTCTTATGGTGTGTTTGGTATATGCCTATTTAAATAATGGAATCACAGTCAAACCCATGGCAAGTGTTTGGTTTGATAGAAAATGAATCAAAAGGTAGATTGATACCTATAAGGTAATACCATGAGGAAGAGGTGCCTTTTGTTAATCATTACTGTGGGTCCTTCATAATTTTTATTTTCACACACAAAATTCACTAGCATCTCTTTGTATTGTCTTTCCATTGTCATGATTTTTTGTAATTTTATTGTATCCTTTTACAAATCTCTGAAAATAATAACCATATGAACTGTTACATTGGTTCTTTTGATAAAAAAAACTTTCCAACCTTTATTTATTTAAGTTAAGAATAGAGATGACTTAATTTATATTTCCACGTATGCAAACACATTACGTATTTTTTTTCTTATTCTTTACAAAGATACCCAAATTGTATAATGAAATCAACAACAAAGATAGAAATTCTTATACCATTTTATTCCGCTTACACTCATACAAATTTCGATTGTAATTCCTAAAAGCAAACCAAACGCACCCTTAACCAACTTCATGGCTGAAAGTACATGATCTATGGTGGTTAAGCAACTACATATCGTATTTAGGGTCCGTTTGGTTTGTATATGGGTTTAGATTTGAGATTTGGATTTAGATTTAAATTTGGATTTGGATTTGGTATAGAAAAGAGAAAATATATTATATATTATTATTTGATAAATAATAAAAAAATAAAAATAAAAATTATTATTATTTTAATATTAAAAAAATAAATACCTAAAGATATGTGGTAATAAGAATATATGAGCCCACTCTTAAGGTAAACATAAGTCATACCAGGCCATTTTGTATGGAATCAAAAATTTTACTATTTGCAATGAAGGGACCCACTTTTCATTCCATTCAATGCTACTAAACGACTTAAATTTGCATACTTTTTCATCTTTGATTCTATACCAGGTTAACAAACGGACCCTTAATTTTTTTAGCTCGTGCACATACAAGTTTGTTAAATATGGGTTGTAAAGCGAATAGTTTCCTAATAGTGGTTCTATCATTACCCCATGAAAAGTTCCTTTCCATAGACATGTTATAACTAGGGGTGAGCATACCGAACCGGATCGAAAAACCGGTCCGGAGACCGGACCGGACCGACCGTATTTCGGTCCGGTCCTCGGTCCTGGGTTTTTGTTACTTTCGGTCTCGGTCTGGTCCAGTCCGACTCGATCCAACCAAAAACCCGATGATTATGCCGTGTAGGACCGGACCGGATCGAAGACCGACCCGGACCGGACCGTACCATTTCGGTCCGGTCCTCGGTCCGACATTTTGGACCAACTCGGTCCTCGGTCCTGTCCGGTCTTGGACGGTCCGGTCCGGTCCTTGGACCTTGCTCACCCCTAGTTATAACAAGATGTAATAATTTTAAGGGTTTTGCTAAACTATGTCCACATGGAAGAGGTTAAAGTGTATTTATACACACAAACTTTCCTAATTTACCAGAAAATGCATTAAATACTCATTCAAATATAGTAATTTATAAGTTTATTTAATGTGTATTCAATGCATTTTCTTGTTAATTAGGAAAGTTTGTGTATGTTAAATACACTTTAACTTCTGCCCGGTGGACATAGTTTAGCAAAACCCTAATTTTAAATACTAAATTAATAAACAACACTTTACATGAGTCATTTGTTGTATCTACGAGCCCGTGTACTTATATGCAAGGTTATAAATAGCGTGAAGCGTGGCATGGCGGCATAGCCAAGCCTCAAGCTTTAGCGTGAGGCGTTGCGTCATGGCGTTTTTAAGGCATGATCAGGCGGCAAAAAAATTATTTATAGAGTGGTCAATATATAGTTAACTTATAGGCTTAAAAATTGGAGTTATGGTGTTTATTTTAAGCCTGAATCCCATACAACCCAAATCATAAATACTTATAAATAAGCCCAAGTCTAATAAATCTCTTAAAAGCAACTAAAAAGGCGCCACGTTGTGACAACCGTGATTTGAGCAGGTTAGTTTATACCTTTAGAAATGGCTAAGTGTCCATTTTGTATGTTTCTTGCGTGCTATGTATTCTATATGTATGTTGAAGTGGTAAATGATTATCTTATTTTGTGTGCATATGAGTTTGGTGTTAAGTATTCCATTTGTTCACGTGTGATGATAATGGAAATGAAGGACGCGTTGCATGCATTGCTACGTCAATTCTTGGTTTTTAAGAGTTAAGCGTTTATAAGAAGTATAAGTTATTGAAAAGGAAGCATGTGAGTGAAATATGGAAGTTTGCAGTAAACTTTCCATAAATAGAAAGTGAAATGTGAAAAAGAAATAATTTTGGGGAAAAAAAAAGTTTTAATTTTTTAGAAAGTCTAGTAGGTGGCGTTTATGTAAGAAGGTTTACTCAAATTCGCTTAGATTTTTATAAAAACTTAAGGTAATGTAAGTAATAGGATAATTAATAAATTAATTAACAAAAAAATATATAATAATGAATAGGGGGGACGATCGGCAAATAGAGTTTAAAAGGATTTAGGAGTGCTAAATTTGTAAAAGTGGAATTATAGGGGGATTAGGATACCATTTGGATATATTAGAAGAAACTTAGTTTAAAAATAACTCCTTCCCCCTCCATATTGGTCGAAATCACAGCCCCCATAGCCAAAGAAATATCGACCTCCATTGTTGATCCAAGGAAAACCTCAAGAATCGTTATTTAGGTTCTAGCATTCAAGGTAAGCATGTTAATCCTATCTAATTTATATATTCATGTAACATTTAATGTGATGGATATAGGGTTTATAGAATATACAGAAAATAAAGGAACATTAATGATATAATAATGATTAGGGTTAGTCTAGGGTTATGATCATGCATGTTTCATGTTAGGGTTTGCGTCAGATCTTGATTTAGGGTGAACAGAATTTAGGGCTGTGTTTACGAGTGAATATCTCCATGATAGTAATAGGTTTTTGAGTGTTTCTGGACTCTAAACAGTAGCTCATTGAATGTACTTTCCAAAAAGTCCAGCCTTGATCAATTTTGAGTTCTGGAAGTTAGTTAAATGGTCATTGCAAGAAAAGTTGTCAAAACAGTAAATACGGGTCAGATTTAGGTCAGAATTAGAGAGGTAAAACCCCTATTTAAAATTCGAATTAAGGTTAGCCAAAACACAGAAGTTAGTTAGTTCTTTGATGTCTATTAACTTCCCTGATAAAATAGCCTCTAATTAGTTGGCCTAAAGTATGGTATATGAGGGCCATTCTTTTCTAGCGCCGCGTTGCAGGTCCGAATTGGGACTGTTTAGAAGTTTAATTTTATTTGGGATAGTTACTCTTGTAATGGTACTTGGGAATCTCAAGGTATTTAATAAACACATAAAGGAGCTTAGATGATTTTTGGTATAATTTATAAAGGTCAGTAAGTATGGTTTTTAAGTTGGTTAAGACACGTTAAATTCTGCATTTTTGGATAAATTGTAGTTAACTAGTGTAAAGTGTTAATAAGATGGTTAGGGTTGGTCGTGGTGTCGGGGTGACCCATGATGGTTAATCAAACCCTTAGACATCCATCATATGAGTGTTACATGGACTTGAGCTTTTAGCTTGGTCGCGTGTAACACGTTTGTGTTTGTATTGTGTAGCTTGTGTTGATATTGTTTGGAAGCTGCTTGTGCATCAGGTGAGTTCATAGTCCCTCTTTTTACATCGCTTTTAAATTGGGATGGAAATGATGCAAATGGATTTGAAATGTTCTAATTACTGTGATTATGTGTCTTTATTTTGAAAGTGTATGGACTTTACTTGGTTTTGTATTGTTTCGTGCTATGTTATGTGTATTTGGATCGGGGGTAACGTTCCTACCCATTTGTTGTGATATCGGGATCAAGGGTAACGTTCCTACCCATGTGAAGTGATGGTTTTAATATATCGGGGGTAACGTTCCTACCCAATTGTTGATATTTATTTGGATCGAGGGACACGTTCCGTTCCCATGTTCATTTTGGTTACATTTGCATGCTAGCTTGTATGATAGTGAAGTAATTGTCCTGCCGTGTTTGCAGTAATCACAGTAATTGTTTATAAGTAGCTTCTTGTTTTCGCGTCTCTTTAAACTATGTAACTCTCACCAAAATTATGTTGACGTTTTAAGCATCATTTTCAGGTAATCTTCTTGAGGATAAAGAAGATAGGAGAAGTGGCTAGTGAGACCGTAGGCATTGCATGCGGAGTCTAACTCTTAGAGTTTTTTTGGCATTTGAATTGTTTGATATTTTATTGTTTATTGGATAAAAAGTGGAAATGATTTGATGAAAGACATGATATTGTGATAACTCAACAACACTTAAAGATTGAATATCTTCTTTGTGTTCTTCACTTGCTAAAAAGTGGAAATGATTAGATAAGACGCATTTCATTATGAAATTCACTTGACTTTTGACAACATAGGCACACATGCTTATGAGTGTCAGTAAATGAAGATGAGACACATTATGATCGTTTCAATTTGATACGTAATAATATCAAAGTATAAGGAAATTTACTAAAAATCTTTGAGGACAAAGATTTAGAGTAAGAATCCACACAAAAATATTCTACGTAAGAAACCGGTAAGTGATTACCAGGTCGTTTTCCCAAAGATTTATGAAATTGAGACCACGTTTGTTATTTGGACAATGATTTGAATTGGTTCGAAGATGATTTGTTTTCTAAAATCCAAAAAGTGGGCAAATAAAGGAACAATTAAATCTAACTACAAGAAATCAATACGGGAAAGTAAATTTTAACTAAAAATGCAAATTGGGAATCATAAACGGGAACTAAAAACCCTAAATTATCAAAATTAAGTCCTACAATGATCTTTTTGGTTTTTATAAGATTTAACTGACTAAAAGCTAGAACAAAGAAAACTAGAGCAAAAACAAAGGTGTTTAAAGCTAAAAACGCGAAGAAAACAAGAACGGGATTCAATCTCGTTCTTTAAAAAACAAGATTTTGCAATTTTAACCCTACGAAAGTTAATCTAATTTTCCTAGGTTCTAAATGTCAAAAGAAAATTTTCTAAAAAATAATTATATTTTTTTGACTTTTTTATAATTTTTTATGAATTAAAAATGATTTTAAAGAAATTAAATGTTTAAAAATGTTAACCTATTTATAAAAATTCTAAAAAATTAGCAAAAGTAAATCACAATGTAGAATCTAAGAAAAATAAACTCGGGAATTCAGCTTATCAAATAAGCCTAAAACGCCTAATAAGCTAAATAGTGCAAAATGTGTATAAAAGATTAATCTTACAAAGTAAGAATGAAAAAGTCCCCAGGGCGCGTTGGTAAGGGTGTGTGTGTTGAGGCTTTAAAAAGGTTGAGGGTGTTGGGTCGGGGGTTCGAGCCTTGCTCACCCCCGACTTCCATCTTCCCTTTTTTTATTTTTGCAAAAACTTTAAAAAGCAAATTTGTTAAACATCTTATAATAAGCTTCTTTTGTAAAAACAACTTTTTTCAAAATCAAAAATAAGCTGAAAAAGAGCTTAAAGAAATGACAGAACACTTAACTAGGTTTTTTACTTTTTTCAAAACATAATAAGCTAGAAACTAAAATAAGCTAAACCTATGGCTAAATAAGCTGCTACTAAGCTAAAACTATCCTAATAAGCTAAATTTGACTAGAATTAAGCACAGGACTAAAGGCCATAAGCTGAAAAACAAAATAAGCATTCATGGGGAACCACATATTTCAAAACAGACAAAGTACTGACTTTGAGCTTAATTTTAAGCTCAAAGACAGAACCTTATGAAGATAAGCTTTAATCCTACTTAAAGTCTGGCCTAAAAGCTACTTAAAACTGCAGAGAAAATTCATTTTGAAATATAAATAAGCAAAGAAAAAGTACAATGAAAAAGCTAATTGCTACTGATTATATATTTTTAGATTTTTTATGAAAAGCTAAAATAAGCTACAACTAACCTTATTAAGCTAAATTCCAATTTAATCTAACCTAGTAAACTAGACAAAACAAAAATTAAGCAAAATCTTAAAGCAATAAGCTATAAGTCTCTAAATAGCACTAAATGAAAATTGTTTAGCCAAACAGGCCTTAAGGGCACTTTAAGCTTATTTTAAGATAAGCTATTGGATCCTTATAAGAATCTAGCTTATACTACTTTAATCCTTGACTAATAAGCTACATAAAAGCGCTTTTAAAAAGTATTTTGAAAATCAAATGCTTAATCAAAAGCTAGTTGAAAAAGGCTTAAGTACTCAGTACATGCTGAGTTTACTACTTGATTTTTAAAAAGACAAATTGTTGAATTTGAGCTTAAAAACAAATAGCTTAATGAACTTTTAAAAGAAAAATAAGCTAAAGTAGATTGATAATGACATAAAAACTACTTGTAAACAAAATTTGAAAAGCTAACAACTAATTTTACCTACTGATTTTTAAGCTAGAAAATTGGCTATTTGGCTTTTTATGACTACTGATGCAGTTGACACTTATAATGATCAAAGCTCAAAACTATCAAGTGCAGACTTAACTACTTACTCCTAGACTAGTTAAACACCAAATCAACATTAATACTACTAAAGTTTATCAGCTAGAATCAATAAATCCTAATGAGCCTTAGGATCTGTTGCTTATGGCCACAGATCCTTACTAACAACTAATTAACTCTTGAAAACTAAATTAAACCAACTAAATTCTCAAATCCTGAACTTATAAACCTAGAAATTGGATTTATATTCAAGTTAAAGGATTAAAAAGCTTATAGCAGTACTAACTCTCAGTTAGTACTGCTAAGCCAAACACCCTTTTAAAGTGTAAAAAATCCATTCTCAGCTTATAAATTTGTAATTTAAAGAACAATTCCTTAATATCAGATAACAGAAAACTTATATAAGATCTAATAAGCACTTTTAAACAGACAAATAAGCTAGAATATTAAGCTAATCACTATTCTAATATTTTTGGTTTTTTAACTGTTTTATAGAAAATAAGAGCAAACTAAGATTCTAAATTAATAAGTAAACAAATTAAGCTTCTAACAACTATATTAAGCATTAATAAGCTAATCTAAACAGGAATAAGCAAGCAATAAACAATGATAAGCTAAAATTTAAAATTAAGCTATAAAAAGAAATTAAGAACTTACAATTATCTTTGCTCTAAACAAGGCTTATCAAAATGCTCTTATGAGCTATCAAAATGCTCTTATGAGCTATCAAAATGCTTTTATGAGCTATCAACAAGCTCCAGCTTATCAAATAATAAGCTCGAAGGGTCCTGGAAGTCCTTCCATGATTGACTTCCCTTCCATGATAATGCTGAGGTAATTTTTGAAGAGTGAATTTTGAGAGTTATTAAGCTCATATAAGTCTTAAGAGCTTAAATGGGTATATAGCTAACTTGAGTAGTTAAATAAGACAGCTTATGAAGAGCTTATTGAGATTTCTCTAACCATGTTGCTTATCATTGCATATTAAGTAAAAAACAGGATTAAACAAGATTAAAAATGAAGTGCAAACTTTTATTAATTAAAACGGATTACAAAGCTTTTTAAGTGAAAATTACAAAGACCTAAATGACAATAAGCTAAAAGCTAAATTTTACACTACTCCTAAATTAAGCTCGATTTCCCTGGTGAGTGAGGAGATGCTTGTATTTATAGCAGGAGAAGGAAGATTCTAGGTCTTCAAGTCTGTTGGACGCTCTAATTGATCTTGTCCCTTCTTTGCTTCCAATCATTAGCTGCCCAATTTGGTCCATTAGATCAAAATGTGATCACACGGATTTCCAGCGTGGCAATCCGTGTGTCAGAGGCTGTTGTGCTTCTTTAGGCTTAGTTTTAGTGTAAAAATCCATTCCTTGTGTGTTTGTTTGAAACCAACGTGTCATTCCCCTTGACATCTTGACCAATGAGAGCTCTCTTGTGACGTTTCCTTTGCTGAGTTGTGGCTTAGTACTTGAATCTTAAAGCCATGCCGTCAATTGGGATTTACCCTTTGTTTTGAAGGATGGGTAAATTGGTAAAGATGATGAATAGTAAAAACCAATTTTCCCGCTCTTTTTTTATTTTCTTTTTATAACGTTTGGTTGACCTGGGAGTGGGTTGAGGAGTTGACTTGGGCCCAGGTTTTATAATAAAGGGTTGGGTCGGATGAGTATTTGGGCTTGGTTATAAAGGGTATTGTTATAAAGGTTAACGACCGTTAGTCCCTTTATAACAAAGGACTAACGGTGTTAGGGTTTTTGGACTTTTGATGAAAATGAGTTAATAATAAGGGCATTTTGGGTATTTTGAGGATTTTGTCTTTTGGTGTTGACCAATGTTGACCAAGGATTGACTATGTTGACTTGATGACCTTTTTGCTAGAAACTTCCGGCTCTTTTGTACTCTATCCGTTCCCGTGTCCGTGTTTGTCCGATTTTGACTGTTTTCTTGTGATATTTGCATTATCCGTACCTACACATCACAAATGACAAAACAAGCAATATACAAGCATAATTTGCACAATTTGTTCATTTAAAGGCAATTTTTGGTATAAAAAGGATATGTGATTTCTCACATATCAAAATTCCCCAAACTAAGTGATTGTCGTGTCCTCACGCAATATTATATGCTCTAAAACCAAATACCTCAAAACCTCCCCAAACTAATCCTTTAAGAAGTAGTAAAGTCTTTTGCGAGGAGAGTTAAGAAATCACAAGCTTTAAAACACCCCATTTTCCCATTTTTTTAAAACTTTTTTCCATTTTTTTTAGCAACTACCTAGAATATTCCGACTTTCGTTATTTCCATAACTGTTAGGGATCATAGAACAAGATGCATTTCGATCCGAGAATGCCCCTAAAAGGATAAATTTATCGTCCCCGACTTTTTACTTCGTTCAATATCCATTAGAGCATCCTGAAAAATTTGAGAAGTTTGGCATGACACCATCTAGAGAATCTCTCTTCTATGATCCTCTAGGGTGCGGGGAAACGCGAATGGCTAAGGATATTGCCAATGAATTCCAAGCAAACTTCATCGGGATCAGAATTGCTTACAATGTGGTTCTGCGAGAGTGATTGTTTTTTTAAGAACATGACTCTATTGATGCGCAGGTTTATTTTCCGTTACTCTAAACATGTCACTTCAACATTTTCTCCTTATTTCCATAACTTTATGCTGCTTTTTCTATGTGTACAGAGCAGAGGTAGTCAATGACATTTTGTAGGTGCACCCGCTTAAGTTTTGAATCAACTTGTGACTGAGATGAACAACAAGTCACCCAAGAAGACTATGTTCATCATTGGTGCTGATAACATGCTGACGTCATTGATCATGCATTGATCATGCACTTTGTAGTCTTGGTCGTCTTATGGGTGGAGAAAGGATTATGATTTCGGTTTGGAGGGATGGATGGCAACTCTGATTTCCGTTGTTTGTATATCAATGATATATCATTATACATGGTTCCTCAACGTGTAGGACTTAGGCTGAATCATTATTTTTAGCTCGAGCTCTATCAAAAAATGGAGCTGAACAAGCTCACTGCAGTAAAAAGAGTATTGCAGGCTCGTCACATTCATGACTGTTAGCATGTAATAATAGAAAAGGTAAAAGAGATCATCCCTGTCATTTGTGCATTCTATGATATGTACCTTGATGTTGATGCCGATACATTGGCATGGTTATTTGCTATGGACGGTATGTTCTTGCTTCATCAACTTGATGCTTATTCACATCATAACTTCTCAATTAGAAGCAAAAGATTTGATCATGTTAGTGAACCAGATTCCACTTTTCATGTTGAGAGAAATCCAAAAGGCACTATTAGGCGGAAATGCTCAGGACAATCACTTGGTTTCCAAGTTCATTTTTTTCTGCAAGTCCCATTCGCCTTTTATATTATCGAATAAGAAAATTGATTTCAATCAAGTTAATCATCTACTTGATTATATGTATCATTCCATTATGAACAATGAAGCGTCAAACACAAGAAAAGTCAACTTCACAGACAATGAAAGTGATGGAAGTGATCCATCTCATAAAGATGCGAATCTAGAGTTACTTGAAGCTGTTATCAAATTTGCAAGCATGATACCGGGGGCTCAACCATTTTTAAAAATAATTGAAATCATAAAGCAAAAGTTTCTTGAAAGCGCCAAGAAGAAAGAAACAGTTGAAGAAATCGAGGTGCCTTCGGTTTCAGAACTTCACGAAATTTCAAGAGTGAAGTTTCGTTTGTCACCTGGAAATGAAGGCATCAGAAACATAAGCTTTATCAATGAAAAAGAGAGGCTTTGTTATCTGCCTATAATCACTCTTAATGCTTGCTCAGAGGTCATACTAAGAAACTTAGTAGCTTACGAGAATCTAATGGCAAAGAATAGTTTTACACCGGGGTTTAGTCTTGAACTCACTGAATATGTGGATTTCATGTGTGGGATCATAGACACTGTTAAGGACGTGAGGTTGTTACGCAAGGAAAAAATCATAGAAGGCAGCATGGGTGATGAGGATATTGTCAAGTTATTTAACGGGATAAGGAGATGTCATGGGAAAATGAGTGTGGAATCAGAGTTGTGGAAGACAGTGGATCAACTGAACAAGGTATATGAAAGCTCGCCGAGGGTTTGGGTCCAAAGGTTGGCTGAGAATCAATTCCGTGCCTCGGCTAAGATCATAACATTCCTCATTAGCATTTCAAGCATACTTATCTTGATTCGTGAGGTGTATATGAAGACCTATGGTTTGAATCCACCACACATGATTTTGGCTCATTTCTTACAAACCAAATTGAGCCATTTTCTTCATTGATCCAAAAGAAGTGCATTTGTCTACACATAACCTATATCATCACAGTTTAGCTTTCTATTACATATAAAGTTGGATCCAAGCTTCTAAATTCATCTGCAGAGTATGAATAAACTTGTAAAGTGTATCAATATTCAGTTTTAACTAGATGGAACGAAGCTGAATATGTGGCTGTTGCTAGTTTCCTGTGGAAAAGTACTCCTGGATTTCAGAAATCAAATGCTGGACAATGGTATAATTTATGCACACCATATTAATATGGACAATAACAGTACTATATTGTATTGTTAGAATCATGTTTTCTCATACGAAATCAAAACACATTAATTAGATATCATTTTATAAGAGACCTGCAATTGATAAAAAGTTAATTCAAGTGGTTAAAATCCACACAGACAACAATTTTACAGACTTACTTACATAAGCTTTAGATGCTGGAAGGTTTCAATACTTGATTGCAAGTATTGGAATGCTAAATCCTTAAAGTTTTTAATCTCTTTGTGTCCTTGTAATATTAAAGGATTAGTACTGTTAGTCTTATCAGTTAGTACTGCTAAGTATAATTAGTACTGCTAGTTATACTTAAGACTGCTTGTTAAAACTGTTAGTCATAATTAATACTGTTAAGAAGAAAATACTTTGAATTATGAATTTTTTTTGGACTAACATTTACAGGATAAGCAAATTAAGTACCTGAAGTTGAATGCTTCACCTCTGAATTATTGTTTGAGGGGAGGCAACTTATGTCAATATGTAGTCAAGCATGGATGGATGGACATGTAATCAAAAGTGGTTTAAAAAGAATCAAAAACATCTAAGCATGTTAAAAGAGGTCGGGACACCAAGATACCTCAGTCTAGTGGTCCCCCTGTAAAGGTTGTGATGGAGGCTAGACATAAGGATTTGGTGGACAGAATGGAAAGGGCTGCCACTACTGCCTCTAGCTTAAAAGCAAAGCAGGACAGTGGTAACATTAACAGGACCCAATCCATGGCAACACTTAATGAGCCAAATCCTTAGGGAACTGGTTCAGGTAGTGGTCTCAGGTGCCAAGATACCATATTGGGGGTGTAGATGCTCAAACTAGGTTTAAGACTACATCTAAACAGTCCAATGAACCACCTCTCTCCAGAGTTAACACACTGAAGTGGGGATACATCATGAAAACTAATTGAATTTATGGCACATTGTACAACTCTGTCTGCATTGGTGAGAAAAAGAATAGAGAGATTAAGTGAGCTGAAAAAACAGAAAGAGAGTTGTGAGATAAAAACAGAAAGAGTGAATTGGTGAGCAAAAAGAATTATGAGATAATGTGATAAAAACAGAAAGAGAGATTCTGAGAGTCAAAATTGGTGATGGAAAAGCTTTTTGAAGAAACGAAGTTAAAACCTGTCTCTGCCATGATTAGTACTGCTGGGCTTAAAGTTAGTACTGCTAGGCTACACATTTAGTACTGTTTGGTTACCGTTAGTACTGTTTTTTACCATAACAGAATTTCCCTTCTCTAAATATAGGCCGTTCAAATTTCTTCCAACACTTTGTATTATAGGTTTGACTAATTGGAAATTCATGATCTTTCTAAAAACAAAATATATCTTCAGATAAGTACCAAAGCTTATTCAGGCGTGAAATTTAAAACCTTAAAAACTATCTCTTATCTCAATTACTTCTACCAAACACTCATACTCTCTCCCACGACCATATCCCAAAACCTTAATTAACTTTCTATTCATCAAATGGCGAGTTTGGAATTTTATGACAAGTACAACATGGTTGCCTACTTATAGAAGTAAGAAGGAAGTAAGGGGTTTCATCAAATCATTGATTTTTTAACTGCAAGTCACATCAAGAATGCCCTCACTGAATGCCCAACCCTTTAGCTTCTCGCTATGAACAATTTGGCAATTGCTGCTTGAGCACAACTGAGGATGGAGTCAGGGGAATCATTGCTACCATAGATAGGAAGGTCAAGGTATTTGTTTATGAGGCCTCCATTAGAAGACATCTCAAACTTGAAGATTCTGATGGTATTAGCTCTCTCCCTACTGCAGAAATTTTTGAGCAACTGGCTCTCATGGGGTATGCAATCACTTTGATATCCAACCTTTTCAAAGGACTTTTCCCCATAATGGAAATTCGTCATTCATACCATTCTCAACTGTTAATCCTAAGAAGACTGCTTGGGAGCAGTTTAGTAGCAATATAGCTACTGCTATCATTTGGCTGGCAACTAACCGTACCTTTAATTTTTCCCACTTAATTTTTGAGGCCATGGTAAAGAACTTAGATAGTAAGTTAAAGTTTTTGATGTATCCCAGATTCATTCAACAAATGCAAGAGAATGCTTTTCCCTCATAAGAGAACCTTTCTTACTCTTACCCTTACACAAAAACTATTCAGTAATATGAAAAAGGCTTCCAAGGGATATTCTGGGGTGGACATTCCACTATTTCTAACCATGCTCACTACACCTGAGTCATCTCCTTCCAGAATAACATCTTCACCATCCTTATCACCCCAAACACATCCATCAACCTCACAACCACCATCTACACCACAATCTAACCAAACCACACCTGTTACTGAGGAGGCTGCTCCAATGCCCCATGAATCACCTCTCCAAAGTGTTCACTCACTTGGACGTGATGAGGGTAGTTTATCACTTAATGAATTGATGGTTCTTTGTACCTCACTGTCCAAGAAGGTTGAAAGCTTGGAGTCTGAATTAAAGCAAACAAAATAGACCTACCATGCTGCTCTTACAAAGCTGATCAAAAGGGTGAAGAAGTTAGAGCAGACAATCAAGATAAGCCAAGCTAGGAGGAGAGCCAAAGTTGTTATCTCTGATGCTGAGGAAGATGAGGCGGATCCTTCTAAACAGGGAAGGAGTTTGATTGAAGAACTAGACTTGGATGCTGGAATTTCTTTGGTACCTCTACATGCTGCAGATCAGGGGAGGATTGATGATACTTAGATTAGTAATCAACTTAAAGAGCAGTTAGGTATTTTTAGTGCAGCTACAGCTCTTGCAGATGCAGCTAGAAGAAGACAAAGTGTTGAAAATGTTCAAACTTACACCAGAAGAAGTAGATTACTTAGTAGTGTTGATGTTAGCACTGCCAGTGAATTAGGTAGTACTGTTGGTGTAAAAGCAAAGGATAAAGGAAAAGTAATTGTTTATTTATAAAAAACTTAGATTCTAGTTTATGTGGTCTCACTTGTACTTAAATATGAACAATTTATCTAACAAACTACACAACAATAATAAACAATATGAATGAACGAATAAAGAGATAAGAGTTAGAAAGATCAAACCATAATACAAGGATTTATAGTGGTTCGGTAACGAAGCACCTCTTCGCCCTACTCCACTCCTCGAGCACCAAACTCGAGAGTTTACTTCACTATGTCAATAAACTCCTTTTACGCGGAGAAAACCAATCACACGGCTTACACTAATTTCTGACACAAAGCCAGATGTCGAGTTCTAATCTTAGCTAGAACCAATCTACCACACTTGTATTTTGAGGACTAAAATACTAACTGCACCAACAAGAGAACACTTCTCCTAAACACTAGCACAATCACACCGATCTACCTATACGCTTCACGATCACCACGATCTATTTATACACTTCACGATCACTAGAATCTAACTACTACACACAACTTCACAAGATACAAATGATTTATAAATTTACAACACAATGGAGATGGTGTTACGAGAACATAAACTAAACTATAATACTTCGAATCTTGATGGTAGGAAGTAATCTCCTCTTGCTCTAAAGGATCTAAGCTTGAATCACTTGGAAACAAATACTTAGGATTATATGATCAAAGGGTTTAATAGAGAGTATTTGCTGATTTAGAACAAAGAGAATGGGTGTGCAAAAAGGTGAAAAATCTGTGGAGAACATTCTAGTATTTATAGGCAATTTGGGAGGCAAAAAGTGTTGTCGGCCCCCTTAGCTCATATGTCGAGCCCCTTATCACTAAGGGAGCCTCCCTACCCTATAAGGGGTCCGGCCATAGCCAAGCGCTCCTTTTTTGTCCTTTTCAGGGGAGGTGTTATCTGGGGTAAAACTAGTCATTTTTTGCTAAGATATTTGGATTCAAAATATTTATTTTGAATAAAACATTTCTTTTTAATTGCAAAAATGTTTTGTATAAGTTATAAAAATGTTTAGGACATTTTATAAAAATGTAAGACTTAAAATAAAAGTTCCTTTGATCATAAACTAAACTAAGTACTTGTTTATTCATACCTTGAAGTGATTATATATTGAAATGAAAGTTTGTCACTAATTACTTGTTTACGTAGTAATTTTACATAGAGCGTTTTTACATTTTGTGATTATCAAAACGTAGAGAGATCGAAAAATATTAATAACGTTTTTAGGCATTATTTTATATCAACAGTCTCCCCCTTTTTGATGATTACAAAATCTAAACTCATTAAATGTAAAATTATTTTTAAGCAAGTATTTAGTGAGTTTTATTTAATTTCTCCCCCGTTTTATAAAATCAAAAAGGCTTCGTCGATTAATAATTATTAGTCCGACGGAATAAAACGCTCCCCATTGATGTGTGCTCCCCCTCGTTCGAGGTCAAGCTATGGAAACTTTGCTACAAAATCAAGTTAGAATGACAACTGCAATATATATATATATATATATATATATATAACTATATATATAATAAATATATATATAGATATATATATATATTCTAACACTTTAGCAAAGTATATGAAATAATATTCCTAGAAAAGAAAAAAAAAATGTACCATCAACCACCAACAACATCATAACACACAACTACACTACAAAAATAAAAACATTCGTTCATTCATTTATAAAACAACCATGCATACAATAGAAGAAGTAACATATCCTTAAAGCCATACTACTACATTAAAACTCCTAAAGTCCGATGAGCTTGCTAGCAAAAGAATGTTGATAAATTATTTGATGCATGGCAACAAAACATTGATATTTTTAATTAGGAAAATTAATGTTGGGTGTTGTGTTGTGGCGAAGAGGTAATGTGGATGAGAGAGCATTTGTTCAATGTAGGCAAACATGTATTGGATTTCATCTCTTACTCCAAAGATGAGGGTTTGGTTGTGAATACAACAAAAGCAAGAATCACTATGAGCCTCAAGTAAATTCCATTAAATGAGATGACCAAAAAGTGGTGATGGAGAGTTGAATTAGATGTCAAGTGGTGAAATTGGTGAAAGAGTAAGAGCAATTTTCATGGACTCATTAACTTAAGTTGAAGGTGGTGGAGGAACTCTTGGTGGTGATGAGATAGGTGAGTTCAAGTCTTCACTTGTGAAGGAGATGTGGATAAGTTGAGTTGATTTAGTTTGGAAGCAATTGAGGATGAAGAGGTATCTCTAGTAGATGGTGTTTTTAAAGGTGCATTTGGAGCACTTGGTGAGGAGACATGGTATTGTGGTGATGGAGTTGTGGTGTCATCTTATGTAAGATCAATAAACAATCTTTTTGGTGGGATTATGTTAATTTTTGGTCTTTTGGAGGAAGTGGCTTGAATGGAAGTCATGGTGGTTCTTGGTGGCTAAGGGTGGTTGATGATGAACGAAGGAAATGATAAAAGATAGTGAAATCTAGAGGCAATTTTTTTTATTTTTAAAGAAGAATATGGTTTTTAGCAATGGCAAGAATTTGATTGATATTAAAGTAATCCAAAACATGTTCGTGTTTTCTGGGTAACACGCAGCGGAAATAACAATTAATCTAGGGCACGAATGGAACTAAACCCTAAAAGGATCTCAACCTAATAAATAAAAGCAACTTAAAAGTAATAAATAAATAAATAAGAAAATTACTAACCTTTAAGAAAATCGGATTTCTCACACGCAGACCACCTTGATCGAACTTGAGCAAGTACCCAAACGAGAGTACCTCTAATGGTTCACACCCATGAACTAAAGAGAAAACAATTCGAACTCCTAAGGTCTCGATACACGAAAGACTCTTACAAGGAGTAGGAATAAGAAAGAGATAATGGATTAATAAAGCCTTGGCATGTCCCTCTATTTATATTGAGAGGGAGGGGCTTAGGTTTACTTTTTAGAGCGATGCGGGATTCCCCCAAAACGTCTGATAGGCCCCACTCGGGTCTTCCTGACCCGTTTAACTCAATACACTTTGTATTAGTTCGTATTCTACCTATGCTTCTTTATAATTAGCTTCTAATTAATTTACTAACTATTAATAAATTAATAAACCAATTAATTATACACATAATATTAATTCTAATTAATATTATTTCTTATTTATTATTTCTCTTAACCGTTCACTGAGGGAAACCCAAAAAGGACTCTACTTATGATGATAGTCTTACCAATTAGTTATGAACTTGGACACTAAATCCAATAGTCTCCTACTTGGACAATTCATCAACTAAAAAAAAAAAAAAAAAAAAAAAAAAAAAAAAAAAAAAAAAAAAAAAAAAAAAAAAAAAAAAAAAAAAAAAAAAAAAAAAAAAAAAAAAAAAAAAAATTAAAAAAATAAAAAAAAAAAAAAAAAAAAAAAATAATTGTTCCTAAGTCTATCCTGATCAACTAAGCAGAGAGTGTCATCTAATGCAACTACTGAACACTGACTCATATCTTAGAGACATCCCTTAGATAAGTGATCAACTTTCATTGTTCTACTCGATACATAGAACCTAATAACATGGATTTTATCAATCTCTAGGTTCAATATTATGTTTCTCGATTTATGATTATTTGACTATATGAGACTACTGAATTGAATACATCAATTTAGTCTCGGCTAGGCCTAGCACATTTAAGTCACCATTTAATCATCGAGGGGCCCTTTGATATCACTTTCCCTTTTAGGCGAAAGGAACAAATAAACTTTGAATACATAGAACTAGTCAACTCGTCATGTCATACCTAGCATATCCTTTATAACTGGCATTTACGCGCAGCGTTTGAATAAACTAAAGTATAACAGACTTGAAAAACTAGAAACTCGATGTATCTCCATTTTAAGAATAGAAGATATTATCATCTTAGAATTACTCGTGATATTAATCCATGAAGTAATCTCTCTAAGTACGGGTTTCTCCTATACTTAATTCCCATTAAGTACTCATGAGTGTTGCAGCATTCTTTATGCTATGTCTATTCTCTATAGACAATCTACCAACACTCCATGACAGTCTTAAATCAATACTTACTTCCTATAGTATGAACGACTGAGGAAGTTTGAGTAAACTAAGTACTCAGGAAGTGGTTTCTAAACATGCAAAAAATGAAACACAATGACAATTAATAGCAAATGGTAGAACACTTTCAAATAAATAAATCTCCATTATTTAATCACCAAATCTATTACAATATCATTCATTGCTTATAATGTTTCGAATTCAAACTAACAACTAAAACTTTATTTTATCTTTCAATCCTATGCTCCAAGCATGTTCATCATGTTTGGACTTAGCCAATGCCTTTGTGAATGGATCAGCTGGATTATCCTCTGATCGTATGTCATTCACAATCACGTGTCCTTCTTCTACTTTACTTCGAACAAAATGGTATTTTCTTTCAATATGCTTTGACTTTCCGTGATCATTGGGCTCTTTAGTTAAGGCGACTGCACTCTCATTATCACAGAATATTTCAATGGGGTCTTGTACTGCTGGAACAACTCCAAGATCTCCAATGAAATTCTTCATCCAGATAGCTTCCTTTGAAGCCTCACAAGCTGCAATATACCCAGACTCGCACGTAGAGTCTGCAATTTTATCTTGCTTTGAACTTTCCATGTCACCGCTCCCCCATTCAGTAAGAATACCTAACTAGACTGTGACCGACTATCATCTTTATCAGTTTGCCAACCAACATCACAATAACCAGTCACTCTGAGTTCTTTTTCTCCACCATAAACCAAGAACCTATCTTTAGTATTTCTTAAATA
This sequence comes from Tanacetum coccineum, assembly GCA_026074375.1. Taxonomy (NCBI): domain Eukaryota; kingdom Viridiplantae; phylum Streptophyta; class Magnoliopsida; order Asterales; family Asteraceae; genus Tanacetum; species Tanacetum coccineum. Next base: position 625 of record BQNB010003918.1, on the reverse strand, counting down.
CCTAAGAATATTCTTTACAAATGTCCAATGACCTTCGCTAGGATTCTGCTGATGTCGACTCACCATGCTCAAAGCAAATGAGACATCAGACCTTGTACACGTCATGGCATACATGATCGATCATATAGCCAAAGCATATGGGACTCGACTCATTTTGTCCAATTCATCATATGTTTTCGGATATAGATCCTTACTAATCTTTATGCCATGATGTAAGGGTAGATTCCCTTTCTTAGAATTCTTTATTCTGAATCTTTTCAAAATTTTATCTAAGTACGTGTCCTGACTAAGTCCTATAAGACGTTTTGTCATATCTCTGTAAATCTTTATACTAATAATATATATTGCATCTTCCAAATCTTTCATAGCAAAACATTTCCCCAACAAGTCTTTTACACTTTGTAACATTGGAATATCATTTCCTATGAGTAGTATATCATCCACATATAATACCAGGAAGACTACAACACTCCAACTGACTTTAACATATACACATGACTCATCTTCGCTTCTAGAAAATCCAAACTGTGTGACTTTCTCATGGAAGCAAAGATTCCAGCTACGAGAAGCCTGTTTAAGTCCATAAATAGCACACTCTTTTAGGATACTTTGCATTTTCAAAACT